>RJWM01023565.1:0-31973 GCA_004363535.1 Dasyprocta punctata
AAACTACTATGTAAGATACTGTAATGGTGAATACATAACATGATGAAGTTGCCAAAAGCTATAGACTACGTGATAAAGAATGAACCGTCATGTTAACTCTGAACATTATGAACATTAACCAAATGATAGTATAGATATTGGTTAACCAACTTTAAGAAGTGTATCACAATAATACTGCCTGTTACTAATAGGGGGAACCATGAGAGAGGAATTGGCTGGGAAATAGAGGGTATGCAAGAGCTTTCTGTACTTTCTAGTTAAGTTTTCAGTGAACTTAAAACTGTTCAAAAAATACTACTAATTAAAGTGTATATGGTAGGTTTGTAGTCATGAAATAGTATTTACAATAGCTCATAATAATGAAGTGTTTCTTCAGTAAGAGTTTTTCTAAACCAAAATAAAATTAAAGGTATGATTTATAAACAATCCTATAAATGTATTGAGAAAAAATTTAAAATTAACTTTCTGCAATGTTAGCAGTTTGTCTCTGGGGTAAAAGTGATTTAAAGTTTTTTTCTTACACTATTGCTATATTTTCTAACTTATATAAGATGAAATGTATGTTTTATTATTTTGTCATGCCACATTATGGCAATAGATTATGAATAAGACGTACAGGAAACCAGAAAAACATTGCAAGCATCTAAGCTCTTGCTTTTACGACCTTATAAGATAATCATTTTCAAAAGCTTGATATTTTTGCATCCACGTTTTTTTCTGAACATTCTATTAAACATAAATGGCATCAGGCATACACAATCTTCAGCGACTTGCTTTAAGACATCATTCTCTCTCAACATAATTTTTCAACCTTTGTTTCATTATTTATAATAGCTTAGCAGCAACTCACAGCATGACTACATTAAAATGCACCTAAAACCTTTCTTAGTGATACATGCTTATCTTGCTTCAAATTTTAAAAATTAATTTTATTGGTACATTTTTGACATTCATAATGATCACATTCATCATCAGGAATTTGTACCTGTACATAATATATCTTAATTCATTTGTTCTCATTCCTCTCCCTTCCCTTTAATCCTTCTCCTCTATCTGCAAAATTTTGAACATTTTCTTGCCACTTCCCAATATCTATTCATTGATTCTCTTGTGTGTAAATAGGGATCTTGCTTCAAATTTTAAATCAAAATAAACTGTAACGTAGCAAATATTCTTATATATTTTTGTCCTTTTACATAAATTTTTCCATAGGATGAATTATTAGATATGTGCTTGCAGAGCCATGCCATTACTATTTCAAAATCTTTGTCAGTTTTTCCAAAATTACATACCAAAACATTGCAGCTATGTTCACTCTGATCAATGTGATGTGAGAATGCTAGATTCTCTACTACTTTACAACACATGAAATGATAAAGCTTTTAAATCTATAGTGATCTGAGAGTTGAAATAATCTTCCTTTTACATTACCTTCTACTTATTTTATTATTTAAATATTTAATCGCAGCCAGGAGTGGTGGCGCACGCCTTTAATCCCAGCACTCGGGAGGCTGAGGTAGGAGCGTTGTGAGTTCGAGACCGACTTGGGCTACAACGTGAGCGCAAGGACAGCTTGAACTACATAGTGCAACCCTGTCTCAAAAACTAGGGCCAGGAGTTCGGCTCAGTGGCCTAAGTGTCTGCCTGACAGGTACAAGGTTGTCAGTTCAATCCCCGGTGCCACCAAAAAAAAAAAAATTTAATCTCTAAAGATTGAATTTATATTCAAGGTGGATAATGTGATGATTGACTTTATTCACACATGTTGCAATGATTACCAGAATCAAAGTAACACATTCATCACTAATGCTATACATTAGAACTCCTGTTAATCTTTATAACTAAAAGTTTGTATACTTTGTTAGGAAATATTTCCCCAATATCCACCTACCTACCACTCCACTGTCCCTGGCAGCCACCTTTCCACTCTGCTTCTGTGTTCAACTGTTTTAGATTATTGATACAAATGTGACCACATATTATTTGCTTTTCTTAATCTAGTTTATTTCACTTAGCATTGTATCCTGCAAGTTCCATGTTGCTGCAAATGACAAGATTTCCTTATTTTATATGGTTTAATTTTATTCTATTTTATGTATTATCACATATTTTTCAACCATTTATTTGTCAAAGGACCCTTATGTTGTTTTCATCACTTGGATAATGTTAATACTGTGGTAGTTAATATGGAATGCAAATAGCTCTTTCATAGACTGATTCCTTCTTTTGATATCTATCCAGAAGTGGGATTTCTGGATCCTATGGTGGTTCTATATATTTTTTTGAGGAACCTCCATATTGTGTTATAAATAGCTGTACTGATCTTCATTCCCACCAACAGTGTACAAGTGTTGTCTTTTTGCCATGCCCTTTACAATACTTGTTAGTTCTTCAGTTTTTGATAATAATTATACTAATAGTAAAAAATGACATCTCATTGTTTTAATTTGTGTTTCTCTGATGATTAGTGATGTTGAACATCTTTTCAAACACCTGCTGTCTCTTTATATGTCTTTGGATAAATATCTGTTCAGATCCTTTATTCCTTCCTGCAAGTTATAGCAGTCCAGAAATAAGCTCATACCTATACATTAAACCAACCTTCAACAAGACGCTAAAAATATAAAATGAAGAAAGGAAACTTTCTTCAATAAATGCTAATGGGAAAAATGCACATCCACATGCTGCAGAATTAGAATCTTATCTATACCATATACAATACTCAACTGAAAATGAACTAAAGACACACATGTTAGGTTCAAAACTGTAAAATACATAGTTGTAAACATAGAAAAAAGAACAGTAACACATCTTGGCAATGATTTTTTGGATATGACATGCGAAGCACAAGCAGCAAAAGCAAAAAACAAGCAAGTGTATGTGTATCAAACTAAAAAGCTTGTGCACAGAAAATACTTTGCATTTTACTGAATTTTTGTAAGGCTAAGCATAGGCAATATGTTTATGAACTATTTGTATTTGTCATTTCACAATTCTTGTTGCATTAATCTTTTTACGTATATATTGTCATTTCCTTTTTGGTTAAAGAACATGAGAATGTTGTGGTAATGACAATTTGTCACATATTTTGCAACTATTTTTAAGTCATTTACTTGCCTTTTTATTTCACTGTCTTTTGCTGTATGAATACTGTTGCTGATTTTCATAAGGTTGAATCTGCTTAAAATCATAAAATGTTTCTTTCTTTCTTCTGTCTCTCCCTCTCTCCATGGATCCACTACATATGTCTTCTTCCAATCTACTCCCCTGAGTTGTGATTTTCTTGAGGTGACTCTTTCCAGAAAGTTTACTTTTTATTTATGATAACTTTTGTGATGTTCCTTATGCTTAAAAATATCAGAAACTGAGTCGCTTAAAGAATATGAATTAAGAGCCAGGGATTTAGCTCAGCAGTGTAAGCGCCTGCCTGGCAAGTGCAAGTTCGTGAGTTCAATCCCTGGTACAAAAAAAAATCCAAATGAAAAGAATATGAATTAAGGGTATTACTGTTAAAAAATTCAGTTAAATGACAGTTTTCCCTCCAGTATTAGTTAGTCTATTTTTCATATAATGCTTTCTTATGTATTTAAAATGTCATTTTAACATAAATTGAATTAATACACCTACAACAGATATAGATATCTGTGTACACTCAGGATACTTTTTCTAGATTTTCTTTCAAATTTTGTTTCTTCATATACAAATTCTACTTGGTTTCAATGACTACAGCTTCACAACCCATTTTTAATATGGCCAATTCTCTTTATAATACTTCTAAAAATGTGTTTTGACACTTCTCATCTTTTTCCTACTTCCATATGAACCTTATGTTTGTTTGAACTGCTTCAGTAACAGAATACGCTTGGGATTTTTATGTGAGATTATATTAAAATTATAAGTGAACTTATAGAGAATGTATAAAAGTAGGAAATTATATCAAAACTACTATATATTTAAAATTATGAGTAAGAGAATGCAAAAAATCTAAATTCTTTCAAACTTTAGTCAATTGTATACATGGCTAATTTTTACCTGCTGTAATGTTTATGGTTTAGGGTAAGCTTCTATTTGGGCTGAATTTGTCAGTTTATCAAAAAATAAAAAATAAAAATAAAAACAAGAAAGTCATAGGAACACTCCTGAAAATTAAAAAAGAGATATAAAAAGCATTGAGATGTATCATGCACATGTACTAATGACCCACAATTAATATATTCATTATGCAACACAAACATGTACTAATAAATTTTCAAAAGTAGATTTTAAAAAAGAATATTAAGGCATTGATTTCTGCCTGGGGAACTCCATGCCACAGTGAAATAAAATTTTGTAGGGTCTTCCAAACTCTCTAATTTGAATACAGCACTCTTGACTTTTGAATGCAGTCCTGATATATCAATGATTTTAAGTCCTTCTAATTGATTCTCTAACAATTCACTTTTCTCAAACCTTTCTTTGTCAAATGCAAAATAAAATTTTCTTGTATTTTAAGGTAAAAATTTTTAACATAATTTTAGTGTCACGTGTAAGAAACAATACAGAAAAGAGTCTGTGCACCCTTCACCCAGTTCCTGCAGTGATAACACCTTGTAAAGCAATGCCATAGGATCCTAACCAAGAAATTAAAATTGATACAATGTATAGATCATGTTTACATTTCTTCTCATCTTTTTTCTACTTCTATATGAACTTTAAGCTTGTTGGGACTCTTTCAGCAACAAAATACTTGGGATTATTAATTGAGATTACATTAAAAATACAAGTAAATTTATAAGGAATTTTACTTCTATTCATATGTGTGTCATGGCTTTTTCCTTCCTTCAGATTTTATTAAGTAGCAGATATCAAGCACATGAGTATTTTATTTTAATTATAGAATTACAATATGCTTAATATGTTTTCTGTGGATGTGATATACCACATTTCCCAACATGGATGGTAGCAAAATTTAAATGCATTTAATATATATCGAAATATTATTATGTTATAAAAATCAAATCACATGAATTTGTGACATGTGAGCTTGATTAAATGAAGAAAGGTATTTCTTTTTCTTTTTTCTTTCCTTTTTTTTTTTTTTTTTGGTACCAGGGATTGAACTCACAACCTCGCACTTATCAGGCAAGCACTTATGCCGCTGAACTAAATCTCCCGCCCAAGAAAGGTATTTATTTTATTTTATTATTTTTATTATTATTATTTTTTTTACCGGAAATCTAACTGAGGGCCTTGCGCTTGCCAGGCAGGTGCTGTACTGCTGAGCTACATCCTCAGCCCAAGAAAGGTATTTCTGCTTGTACAAATGAGTTTCGTTTCTCACATGTTTATTTTAATTTATTAGTATGCAGGCTAGGTGATGTGTTTTCCAAATGGGCTTTTACTTTCACATTATTGTAGTGAGAAATTCATAATTAATGTCACTAGAAAATTACACTGGGGTAATATTTGGTCAATCTTTATCAATAGGAGAAAAAGGCATAAATCTAGCACTAGCTAGGAAATGCATAACCCAAAATTGCTTTAGAATAAATAGGTTACATATTGATTAGTTTACTTACATTTTTATTTAATGACATTCTATTTGAGTGGCATGCTAATCTTTGTTTAAATTCATTGTTTTATCTTGTAAATATTATTCTTTTATACACTGACATATTTGCTTAAAATAAACTAATCACTTAAAAGAAAAAGGTATGATTTCTCTATTTTGAAGTCATTCTCTGGGCTTTGTTTTTAATTATGCTTGGTTTATCAAGATAAGGAAGAAAGTCGAGTCTCAAAAATGGACAAACAGAACTCAGTTAGTATTGTCTTCAAGACCAAATAGAAATTTAAAAATAAAGAATTTAATAACTAGAGAAAAATGTTCCTCCACTACTGTAATATTATTATGTTATTGCTGCTGCTGTCACCTATATTTTTATGATATGGCATAGCTGTCAATTTCCTTTTGTGATTGTTCCCCCCAGCATTCTGGGCTATACAAAATACTTGGATGATCTTTAGTCATGGAACCTGTCTAGACACAATTGACTCTGACTTTTATCAGCAAGTTGACTGAAAAAATAAAGCAAAAGCAAATGCAAATATAGGCAAATTGTTTGGCAGGGTTGCTAAGGCAAAACAGAGAAGCCAGGCTACATTGGACTCAGAGTCTCTTTTCTGGACTAACCTTTTCTGAACCCCAAGAGCTGATAATTTATGCTATGCTTAAATGTGGAAGATAACGATATAAATATAATCACACTACATTTGTATTATTATTTTGCTGGTGAGAAAGTTGGATACAAAGCAAATTGAGGGAGAACCATAAGTAATGATTAACATTTTCTTCAGCATAGCTTCTCTACTCAGAAATGTCTGGCAAGCACTTTATTTCATTGAATGCTTAGTCTTAATTACTACTAAATTGGTAGAGAAACACTTAAACTTTATTTGCTTTAGTTCCCACATCTATAAATGAGAGGATAATAACAATACACACTTCACATAAGCTACAAATAAAATTACTTTACTAGATGGTGAGTGGAAATAGACAAAATAATTTTAGGTAAAGAGAACATTTGCAAACGTGCATAAGGATAAATATACATAGAATATATCCAATGTGTGACCAAAGCAATAAAGACATTACTGTAGTGTTATCCTAAGAAATAACTTGATGTTAGATAATGAAGGGCTTTGGAAGCTGGGAAAATTTGCTTTTGATTTTAAAATTATCGAAGACGTTTTGAAAACATCCTTTCCTTTTTAATATGCTTCTTGTGCCTAATAATAAAACTTGTAACCATTTTTTCCTTTAATGTTCTTTTCTTTTAAAAACCCTAATGCGCTTTGTGTGGTGAAAATTTTAGAACTGCTTCTTTAGACTTCACACATGAAGAATTATCATAAAAGCAAATGTGGTTAGTTGTGAAATTTACAAATATATGAACAAAATCATGACTAAGTATAACACCAACTGAGGCACAGCTGAAAATCAGAAGAGCTTTCCTTTGGTTAACCTGTAGGGTACAATCCAGGGTTTACTGTCTAGAAGCGTTTCCATACCCTGTCTCTGAATACTGAAATTCAAGAGGGATTTTCCCTGTTTCATAATGCCTTCAGTTGTCTTTCTCTGTAGCTCACATCCTAGAGTCATATCTACTACTGCTGGGCAAGTTGTTATAGAGAAATAACAGGGCTGCAACACACACCCAATTGCAAATAGGCTAAAAGCTATAATCATACAAATACATTTATACTTACGTGAATATCTTAGCAGAATAGACAGCAAGAAGGAAAGTGGAAATGACTTCTTTGACTGGTCTATAAGAATGAGTAGCATATCTTACGGAGTAAACTGTTAATAAATGCCAAGCGGTGTAGAGTGAAAATCTGCTGCTCCCTCCCTCTACTTATACACAGAGGACCAAAGAAAACAATGGAAAAAATGTAGAAGGAAAGCCAGAACTGGCATATCACGGTTCATTTACAATGCTGAATTTTAATCCTGAGGATAATAGCGAGGGTTAAGACTGTCAGAATAAAGATAGACATTTCTTTTACCATAGCAAAAACTTCAGTTTTTACACAGCTTATCTTCTATCCCCAAATTGTGTCTCAAATAAAGATTGTTGCTTCTTTTATGAAGAAAACACTGTACTCTGCTTTAGATAAATGAGTGAGGAAGAGAATAGAACAGATCTTACATGCTCATTAAACCCACATAATCAGGTATGTAGTAGTGTTCATTTCAAAATAAATGGTTATTAAGCATCTCTTCTGCGACAGACTAGTTGCTTGGTGTTGGTGACATTGTACTAAATGAGACAAAGTCCTTGGTCTCATGAAACTCATATTCTAATGGATGAAGAAACCAATAATTAACAAGTTAAGTGTTTAAAACATATAATTAATCATGTCAGGTAGGGATAAGAGCTATGAAGTTATTTCAGTTAGTACATGAAATAGCTATGAATAGATATTGCTACTAAATCAAAATGAACACTGTTCATAAACAACTTGCAGGAATATAGGTCATGAAGAAGCACACCTCATGTGAGTTTCAGTTTTTTTCACAGGAACAAAGCCCTTATGTAAATTGAGATAAGCAATAGTAGCATCGGTTTATTCCCTCCTTTCTGACAGGGACACGTGGGACAATTTCTGAAGAAACAGGCTCTTATTAGAGGTGAGAAAAGTCCTAATCCTCTTAATATATCTTAAATATTTTATATAAGTTATTTCTTTATTATCTTGAAAGAACTAACACTGATAATCCAAGTACTTCTGTCCAAGAGAATTATTACTAATTTTCTGGATTTCTCAGTCAAACTCATAGTCAGCGAAGATGCGTCTCGAATCAAGGAGAGAACACAAAATCTGTACAGAAGTGTGTCAAAAAATATTTCTGGAGCCAGGTGTGGTGGCGCACGCCTTTAATCCCAGCACTTGGGAGGCTGAGGTAGGAGGAACGTTGTGAGTTCAAGGCCTGCTTGGGCTACAACGTGAGTGAAAGGCTGGCCTGAGCTACATAGTGCGACCCTGCCTCAAAAAACTAGGGCTGGGAGTTTGGCTCAGTGGCTTAAGCACCTGTCTGGCAGATGCGAGGCTGTGAGTTTAGTCCCCGGTGCGCCACACACACACACACAAAAATTCTGGTTTCAGAGTTTCAATGTTTCAAAAAGGTTGTTTCTCCACACTGAATTCCCTAACTCTGGATTGGTGTACTTAGTATATTTGATTATAGTCTACTTCAGTTAGTAGTTTACAGTGATGCTATTTTTTCTGTAGTCTGTATTCTGAACCCCTTCGTCTTTTTCTTGGGTCCTGGTCTTGTATGACTTTGCTACACTTTTCATCCTATTAAGTTGCATATATTTTATTTATTTTATTGGTACAATTTCGATATACATAATGATCATACTCATCAAAGGAATTTGTACCTGTACATGATATATCTTGATTCCTCTATTTTCTCATTCCCCTCCCCTCCCTTTAACTCCACTTCCCCTCATTTACTAAAGTTTTGCTCCCATTTTAACCTTCTTTTCTTATTTTTTTCTTTCCTCTTCTTTCCTTTCCCCTCCCTTCTCCCTTGTTCCCATTACCATTTGAAAAATTTCTTCCTATTTCACAATATCTGTTATACATTTTTGTCCTTATTTACACCTTCTGTTTCTCACACCAGAGAGGCAATGCTATATTTATACATGTGTGTCCGATTTATTTTACTTAAGAGTATGGTCTTAAGGTGCATTTATTTAGCTAGAAATGTCTCAAGCTTACCCTTCTCTGTGGTAGAGTAGTAGTTGATTGTATAAAAATAGGTTGCATATTTTATGTTAGCTAAGGCCACAATTTGCAACAAAGAGATGAGGAATTGAGGCCTGGCAACAAAATAAGAGTAGCTGACAATATACAATGCATCTTACTACACAGCATCACTCTATTGCCCCTTTCTTTTTTCTTAAATTCTTCCTCATTTTCATTATACAAATGTTTATTGAATGTCTGAGTGCCATGGGTGGAGCTGGGACAGGTAAAATCATTCATTTCCTTGTGAAAGTTATACTCAGAAGACAAAATAATTTCATGTAACTAAAACCCAGGAGTAAAATATTCATTCTAAATAAATATACAAAATCCTAGGAAACAAAATTTTTGCAAAATAATGAGCATTTGCTATCTGTGCAAAAATGATGAAACAGGTAACTTCAGTAGGCACAGGAAACCAAAGATCAAATATGTAGTACAGCATGAAATACCACTTTTAAACAAGATTCCCACCTGATAGTGTGGTCTTTTTCTCAGCCATGGAAAATATGGCCAAAGAAATAACATACTTCATATCAATAACAAATTGTCAATTCTTTCCTGAGAGTTGCTTTATCAGCAACTATGTTGGGTGATAAATCAGCATTACTCATCACTGTACACCACTCAAGAACACTAGTAAACTTCTTGAGTGTTCTGTGACAGTTTTCCCTTTTATAATTAACCCTCATTAAAAGGCTGCAATTTTTTCCAAAGGATCAGCAATGACATAAATGTATCTGAGAACAGCTGTGACACAGGTGTTTGATGTTTGGTTTGTCAGGAGCTATTTATCACTCATGAAGTGAATCTTTTTTTTTTTTTTTTGCTTTTTCATTCTGCTGAATTAAATGATGAAATATCCTTAGGTTTATCATTGTTTAGTTACTACAGGTAATAGCAAACAGCTGGACATGTTTACCACTGTAATAATAAAATCCTTTCTAATGTTTTAAAAAATCTTTGCTATGTTCCATTAAGAAATGCCAATGGGGAACAAGAGCTCCCTGAATAAAGTACCCAATGGTCAAACTGGAACAATTCAAATACAAAAACTAATAATGGTAATGGCATACACTATACTGAATATAAAAATAAATTCCTGAGTTCATAGTAATACTTAAAAAAATAAAAGAAAGCTCCTTGTTGCAGAAAAATAGTAACTAATAAATTTAGACGTAACAATAGAATTAGAAAATCACCAGTGACCTTTGCAATTGTTAGTTCAATTATAGGTTTAAGCAGGAATCATACACAGATACAAAGAGCATTAAGCGAAATGTTGTAGGAGGGTAAGAAGTTAATATATTCTCATAGTATGAAGCACAAGTTGCTTAGTAATTACAATGGGAAGTACTTCACAAATGAATAGCTGCAAAATACCCTGAACCCAGACTTCAAACTCAACATGACCATAATGGCACAGAGTGATGTCACATATTTCAATGAAAGTACACATATTACATGTGCAAAATTCTTAAAAAACAATGCTAATTCAATTCTAATCATAGGAATACCTTAGCATAAATCAGAATATGGCAGTCTTTAAGATAACTGACCTGGAGACTTTAATATACCATCATTATGAAAGAAGAATAATGGGGACTTTTTAGATTAAAGAAAGATAAAGAGACCTGACAACTAAATGTTATAAGAAACCCTTAGTTGGATCCTAGAACATGAAAACATTTTACAGATCATTTGGACACATTTTGGGAAACTTGAATATGAACTTTAAATAACTGGATCATCACTGAGCATTTTTTATGTGATAACAGTAGGAGGATTTGGAAGAAAGATGTCTTTATTCTCATGAGAAAGAGAATAGAGTATTTTTGATGCACTGTCAACCTATGAAGGGTTTTATTTCAAGCATTTCAACAAAAAATGATGGCATAGATGAAGGTATGGGTGCAGAAATTGTTTTCCAATAATCATCTTTTGAGGAAATTTTTAATTATTATATCGTGTCACTCTCAGATTTTTTTAGGGACTTGGAAACAAAATGCAGTATTAAAATAGACCAATTTAAGCCGGATGTGGTGGCGCATGCCTTTAATCCCAGTACTCCGGAGGTTGAGGTAGGAGGAGCGTTGTGAGTTCAAGTCTGGCTTGGGCTACAACACGAGCTCAAGGCCGGCCTGAGCTACACAGTGCGACCCTGCCTCAAAAAAAAAACCAGGTGAGAGGTTGTGAGTTCAATCCCCGGTGCTGCAAAAAAAATAAATAAATAAAAATAAAAATAAAATAAAATAAAATAGACCAACTTTTTCACATGTCACAATTATTTGTTAAATAAAACACAAATAATTTCACTTTGTCCTTAAATGCTAATAAAAAATTGATTATGTCCTGAAATTCCTACTACTCCAAGAATAGACAGGATTTAGGGAAATAAAACGGTAAATAATAGTGAAAGTTTGGAATAAAAATTAATACTAAGTAGAGAAAAAGAAGGAAAGAAGTTTGCATGATTGTCCTCACTTTTTTAACATACCTTGAAGACAGGCATTTTTGTGTGTTTTATTCCTTACTTTATTTCAAATGCCTAGTATAATGCTGCCACAAATTTAGAGTTATATAGATATGTGAAAAAATGTTTTCTAATCTCATTAATTTTGTGTTTATATGGCACAATTGTTACTGTCAGAATTGACACAATGTCACTAACCAAAATCCATTCTTCGGTCAGATTACCTTATGTTATGTCGCAGGATCCCTTTCAAGTTACCATATATGAGGTACTTTTAGTTACTATGTGATCCTTAGATTCCTCCAGTCTTTAACAATTTCTCAAACTTCCCTTGTTTTGGTTAAGTTTGGCAGATTTCAGGGGTACTGTTTACCTATTGAGTAGAATATGGCTGCTATTTTTTTTTTCCTGGCATATTTTTCCTGACAAGTCTGGACTTATGGGCTGTGGGAAAAAGACAGCAGAGAAAAAAAGTATCATTCTCCTCAAGTCAAATCAAGATTTTGTGCTGTCACTCTGTTTAATTTCTGTTGCTATTAGCCTTGATCACGTGCCATGAATAATATTCTTATGGTGTCTACACTGCAAAGGCACTCACACCCGCCCACATCTATATTACACTCTTTTGAAGGAAGTTAATATACACAACCGACACTAAAAGCACAAGAGTTTGTGTGCCAAATCCTTGAGAGGAAAAAGACTGTAAAATATATTTGGAACTTTTCTGAACAAGAAATTTGTCCATTCTTTCTTCCTTATTTGTGCAGTCATTTATTTAAGTCTGGACTCATGGTTGATCAAAAATAATTTGTTAAGCTCCAATGCTATGTTATTTACATTTTCAGTCAAATTTTTCCAAATTTAACCATTTGGAGATCTCTCAGTCAACTTCTATATCACATTTTTGCTTTTTAAATTTTATTTGTACATGATTGCAGTTCATGTCTTGCAGAATGGTTACATATTACAACATGTTTCTCTTTTTTAATTCTCCTTCCCTTTCCTCTGTCTCCCTCCTTCACTCCTCCTCCAGTTTCTCTGATTTTTCATTCTTTTTTATATTATTTGTTTTAGTTCAAGTTGTGGCATATATTATCTGCACAATTGGCATTATTATGTTCCTGAACATGGCATAATTTTAGTCTTCATATTTTCCCCTTTTCTCCTTCTGAGCCCCTCATGCTTATCGCCTCAGAACCCTTCCCTATTGCAATAAATCCATTCCTTTCTATCCATTCATTATCATTTTCTTTGCTTGTGTTTTGCCTCACTCAAATGAGAGATGCCATATGGTATGCAAGACTGATTGCTTGATTTATTTCACTGAACAATTTTTTTTGTCTTTTTGAGACAGGGTATTGCTGTGCAGTTCAGTTCACTTCGTAGCCCAGACCAGTCTTAAACTCACAGCAATCCTCCTTCCTCAGCCTCCCAAGTGCTGTGATTACAGACATGCGTCATCATGCCTGGATATCAAAAATATATTTTCCAGGTGCATCCATGTTTTTACAAAAGTCTCAAATGTATCATTCTTTATAGTTGAGTAGCAATCCACTACATATACATACCACATTTTCTGATATACTCATCTGTCCATGTGTATACACACTGCATTCAGGGTTTAACTATTAAAACTTTTTGCTGCTATAAATATTGTAAGTATGTATTGCTGTAGTATAATGACTTATGCTCTTTGGGGAAGATGCCTAGTAGGGGGATAGCTGGATCATTTGCAATTCCTATTTTTAGTTTTTGAGAAATCTCCATATGGATTTCCATAATGGTTGTACTACTTTGCATTCCTGTAAATAGTAAAGGAGGGTACCCTTTTCATCACAACCACACCAGCATTTGCCGTTGTTTTATTTTTTAATGATTGTCAATCTTTCTGGAGTAACATGAATCTTAATATTTTTTAATTTGCATTTCTCTAATGACCAGAGATGCTGAACATTTTTTCATGTATTTATTGAACATTTTTATTTCTTCTGCTGAGAAATGCCTATTTTTCTTGCCCATTTCTTGACTTTATCTTTAATTTTTGCTGGCTTAATTTTTGAGTTATTTTTATGTTCTAGGTATCATCCTTTCGTCTGACAAGTAGGTGGAAAATTTTTTCCTGTTCTGCAGATTGACTCTTCACTCTATTGGTTGATTATTTTGCTGTAACAAAGTTTTTTATTCTGATATAATCCCATTTGTTGATTCTTGCTGCTATATTTTGCACAATTAAGGTTCTGTTTAGAAAATCCTTTCCTACACCTATGTCATCAAGTGTTTTACCTATTTTATCTTTCAGAAAGTTTAATGTTTCTGTTTTAATGTTTAAATCTTTGATCCACTTTTATTTTAATTTAGTATATGGTGAGAGAAAAGAGTTCAGTTTTATTCTTCTGCATATACATAACCATCTTTTCCAGAGCCACTTGTTGAATAAGCTGTCTTTCTTCCAACATATACTTTGGGTTCCCTTGTCAAAGATCAGTTAGTTGAATACATCTGGGGAGGTTTCAGTATCCTCATTTCGGTTTCATTGATTTGTTTAACTGTTTTTGTTCTAGTACCATTCCATCTTACCCATTATTGCTTTGTGGTACTGCTTGATTCCAGATATTACTATGCCTCCTGCTTTGCTTTCGTTGGCCAAATTGCCTTTATCCTGCGTCTGTTTTGGCTCCATATGAACTTCATGATTGTTTTCTCTAGATCTGTAAATTATGCTGTGGGTATTTTGATGGGGACTGCATTGAATCTTTATGGAAGTTTTGGGAGTATGACCATTAGACAATATTGGTCCTGCCTATCTAGCACCAGGGGACATACTTTCTGATGTCCTCTTCAATCTCCTTAAGAGTACTGTAGTTTTCCTTGCAGAGGACTTTTACTTCCTTGCTTAGGTTGATTTCTAGGGTTTTCATTTTTCTTGAAGCTACAGTGAATGCTGTTGACTTCATATTTCATTGTTGGGGTATACAAATGCAAATGATTTTTGTGTGTTGATCTTTTATTCTGCTACTTTGTTCAAGTTGCTTATTAATTCTAAGAGGTTTTTTTTTGAGGAGATTTTTGGGTTGTCTATGTAGAGTATTATGTTATCTACAAATAATAAGTTGAGTCTTCCCTTTCTTATATGTATCTTTTTTTTTTTTTATTTCTTTCTGTTTCCTAAATGATCTGGCTAATGTTTTAGAAACTACGCTGAATGGAAGAGGTGATAGTGAACATCCTTGTCTTGCCCTTGATTTTAGGGGTGATGCTTTCATTACCCCCATTTTAGTATAATACTGGTTTTTTGATTTGTCATAAATAGTCTTTATCATATTCAGGTATGGAAGTTCTATAACTGTTTTCTTCAGGGTTTTTATCATGAAGGGATGTAAATTTTTCAAACAACTTTTCTGCATCTATTGATATGGTCATACGGCTTTTGAACCTGTTCATGTTTATGTGACATATTACATTTTTTGACTTACATATGTTGAACCATTCTTGCATCTCTGGGATGAAACTTACTGGATCATGATGCATAATATTCTTAATAATGTGCTGAATTTTATTTTCTAATATCTTATTGAGGATTTTTTTCATCAATATTCATTAAGGACTATAGTTCTCTTTTTCTGTTGGGTCTTTAACCAGTTTTAGAATCAGGGTGACACTGGCTTCCATAAGTGAATTTGGGAGCAATGCATGCCTTTCAATTTCTTTGAAGAGTTTCAGGAATGATGATGATATAACATCCTTAAAAGTGTTGTAGAATTCAGCAGTGAATCAATCATGTCCTAGGTCTTGTTTATCTGGAAGATTCTTTATTACTATGACAATTTCATTGCTCGTTACTGGATTGTTAAGCATATGTATATCTTCCTGGGTTAGTTTTAGTAGTTTGTATGTGACTAGGACTCTGTTCATTTCTTCAAAATTTGCTAACATGTTTGAAATATAATTTTTTGAAGTAGTACCTACATATGGATTTTGACAGTGTCTGCTATGATTATATTTTTTGTCATTTCTAATTGCATTGATGTGAGTCTTCTCTCTTTCTTTTGGTGAGTCTGGTTAAAGTGTTATCTATTTTTTTTAATTCCTTTAAAAAACCAGATTTTCAAATTGTTGATTTTTTTAGAGTTTTATTACTCTCAATTTCATTGATTTCAACTCTTTTTTTTTACAGTTTCCCTCCTTAATTTTCATTTGGGGCTGGTTTCTTGTTTTTCCTCAAGTATATGAAGATTTCTCGTAAGGTTGTTTATTTGGGCTTTCTCTGTTTTCCTAATGTGAGCATTGATTGTGCTGAATTTCTACTTAGAACTGCTTTCATAGTGTCCCAGAGTTTTCAGTGACGTATACAGTCATTGTCATTAATTTCCAGAAATTTTTAAAATTCTTATTTGATTTCTTCTGTGACTTATTGGTTATTTAGGAGTGCCATGTCAATTTTCCACAAGGTTTTGCCTTTTATAAAGTATGCTTTGTTGTTGATTTCTATTTTCATTGCTCAGTGGTATGATAGTATGCACAGGGAAATAATAATTGTTTTATATTTACTTAAACTGATTTTGTGAACTAGTATTGATCTATTTTGGAAAAAGTATCATTTTCTATGGAAAAGAATGCATAATCTGTTGTACAGAAGTGGAATACTATGGAATGTGCCTCACGTAGCCATGTAGGTATGGGAAGGTTGAAGCACTGCCCAGACCAGCATCGCAGTGCAATCCATTAAGAGGGTGCCAGGCCAGCTGCACAGGTCCTGTGGGAAAATGAAAAAATGAAAGAAAAAGATGCAGTCTCAGTCTCCCAGACACTGAGAACAAATCCAGGAATAATGAAATGGAAGATATTTGAAACAGCACAAATGAACTTTCTGCAATGATAGCAACTGAAATAAAGAAACAACTCCATGAAGCTATAGAGGAAATCAGATCAGAAATAATCTCTCAGATATAAAAAGAAATGACAAATATTATGAAAAAAGTGTTGAGTGTGTCTAAAGAAGATCTAGATTAAAAGAAAGAGGAACATAGGAAAATTATGAAAACCTTGGATGAACAATATAAGACAGGATTAGAATGTACAAAACAGATTAAAAGACATTCAGTAAATTAAAACTTCCATTTTAAAGTTGTCAAAACTGCTTGAATGAATCAGAAGATAGACTCTCAGACCTTGAAGACAGGATGGAAGCTAATGATTATGAATGAAAATATCTATTAAAAATAAAAAGGAACCTGGAAACAACAATTCAACAGCTGCACATTGACACAAAGAGAAACAATGTAAGATTGATTGGTGTCAACGAAAAAGCAGGTGTCAACACAAATGGCATAAGAAGACTATTTACAGAAAAATAGCAGAAAATATTACAAACATGGGAAAAGAATCTGATCTACAGATAAGTCAGGCATGTAGAATCCCAACTATACATAACCAAAGTAAATCTTCAACCAGACATATAATATTCAAGATACCAACACAAGGACAGAATACTCAAAGCTGTCAGAGAAAACCATCAGATTACCTGTGAAGGAAAATCTATCAGAATCACGGCAGACTTCTCAACACAAACCTTCAAGTCAAGAAAAGCTTGGAGTGAAGTATTTCAAGTCCTGAAAGAAAACAACTTCCAACCCAGGTTGATGTATCCTGCAAAACTATCTTTGAAAATTGATGGGGAAATAAGATACATTCATGACAAAGAACAACAGAAGAAATTCATGACCACCGATCCAACAGTACAAAGTGTACTGAAAGATAATCTAGAAAGAGATAAAGATGACCTTTTCTCTTCTTTCTTTCCTTCTTTTCCCATCCCAGTTGTTTTTCCCTTTTGAGCACTTTCTTCTTCTTTTGTATTGTCTCCCTAGTGAGAAAAACTCAAAGAGCAAATAAGACGCAACGTATGTAGTCTATAGAGTTTTTATATCTGGAATTTCTGTCTGACATATTTTTGGGAATTACTTATCCTTGTTAAACCTGTCACTCAAAATTCATGAACACTTTTGGTTAGCTCGTCCAGTTTTTTACCCTTTTCTGCAAAATTTGCCATGGGAAAACTGAGTGAAATTGCTGTGAATTTTTGATTCATTTTCTCTTTTAATGTATCAATTTTCTTCATTCCTTCTATCAACTTTTCTTATAGTTCTCTTATCTAGTAGTTTTCTTCTGCCTTTGTGACCCCGTGTGCTGCCTTGGAAGAGGTACAGAAACTTGTGTATCTTCTGTTGCCTTGCTCTCTCATGCTCATACAGTTATCTGTTTATTTATATTTGCCTTGCCTTTCTTTCCTCTTTCTTTTTTGGGGGGGTTTGACAGGTAAAGGACTAGAAAAATGAGGAGGGTTTTTTGTTTACATGGATATTTTCAGTAAAAGATTGCCTGTCTGCATTTTTCAGCTTTATATGTCTAGTGCAATTATTTACTCCTTGTGTTATTTACTTTAAGTGATTTGAGCTTCGTCCCTATGTTTTGCTGAAAGACTTAGTTCTGATAATAACAGCCGCAATAGATTCAATTATAAAATATTTCTATTTGGTAGTCTTTACAATTATACTTACTTCCTTTGTCCATTCTCTATGCATACCATGAACATTTATTATTTGTGATTATTCTGCAATAAGGTACAAGAAATGGAGGATAGAAAATAGAAGGTGATTCAATGAGGGGCATAAGATACTAAATGGAAGGTTTATAGGGGGGATAGTGACAGATGAGAAGAAAAATTTGATGTGGGATCTGATTTTATTGAAATACTTTTAGTTGAGTTGATGTGCTAATATTGAGAGTTTTCAGAGGATATTGGTGGGGGCAAGTGTAAGATATGGAAGACAGGAGGCTTACATTGTGATTGAAGAAAGCTACGTGGTTGTCAGAACCTGCTAAAGGAGAGAACAGCAGGCTAGGAAAGATATGGGAGAGCCAAAGTCCTAGGATATGGAAGACTGAGGGTTTATACTAGAGAACAGAGTTACTACGGCAGATCTAAGTAGGGAAAATTAATAGCTTCCAAGGACAAGTTTACATATTTGGAAAAATAATAAAGAAATATGGTAAAAATATTGCTTTGGGGGTTTTAGGTGAAGAAGCTAGAAAATAAGCTGAGCTGAGGGAGAGTCCCTAGACAGCTATCAGATAAGAGACAATAGAAGAAAAAATACACAAAATTAAAAACCTAAAAAACACAAAAGTACACAAAAGAACATAGCATATTCCCACTTTCTAAATATAACAAAAAAGAATAAAAAACAAACATAAAAGACATTAGTGAGAACACAGATTAAATATTTCATTGGGACAATGTATATGTGATTCACATGTAGCTTCTTTATCAGAGTCTGAGTGCTCACACCCCAGTACCTCCTCTGAACCTCCCACTGCAATGCAGAAGCTAACTCACTCTGATGACTTCTTTCCAGAAATTCTTGGAGAGTCTGACCCATTCTGTGTTTTTGGACTAGGAACTCTTGCTGTTCGTCTCCCTGACTGTGATGGTGGAATCAGCAGACTAATTCACTGTCATGAAATTACCCACTGTGTCAGGAGTATTCCTCTGCAATTCAATCAGCTACAGTAATAACAAGCTAATAAGTTATAGTGGAATCTATCTTGGGAAACAGAGAACATCCCATGAGACTCAGTTTTGGTTTGCTCTTTAGCCTAGAGAAAAAATCCACAGCTACAGTTTAAGCATCATGACATCCCAATTATTGACCCACAACTAATATGCACTAAATGGGGTGGCTATGTGTCCTCTTATGGTTAAAGAAAAGCATTCAAAAGTAATTTTACAGACTCAATTACCTAAAGCCCATGGTTTAGATGGTTGAAGACTGGGTAATTCTGGGGAAGGGATAAAAGGTGTTTTTTTTTTTTAAATCTTATGCTATGTGATATGGGAAGGAGGAAATAGGAGGAGGGCGAAGGATCCTAATGGTGATAAAAGTATGTTAAATAATTAGATGGGATACCAAGGAGACCTGGGCATAAAATGAGTAGTGAGAAATGGCAATGAGGAGGAATTATGTAAATAATATACATAGTAGACAAAAAGGTAAAAGCAGACAGATGAAGAGGGAGAAGAATAAAGAAAAGAAAAACAAAGGAAGAATAAGAAACATAAAGAAGAATTCAGGTGAAAAGAAATGGAAAAACAGAAGAAATAAAAAAGGGACAAGGGAGAATACCCTTACCCTATGCAAACTAAATTGAAAGTTAAGGGCAAGAGGAAAAGCAACACACATACACATTCACACTTTTAGAAGAAAAACATCAGGGAGGGGCAAATAATGGAATACATGTGGAGTGAAATAAACAAAAGGTGGAAATGGCAAATAAAAATAAAAATGATGAAATGAAAGTTTTCTATTGTTTTGTTCACATGGTTCTTTTCCACATCCTAGAAATAAGAAGCAGAGTTCAAGCCAAAACTTGACTCTGCTCATGCTGGAATTCTAAGGTGGTGGCCATCGCCAGAATGGTGCTGTATGCAGACATCTGTATACAACGGAGACAGGGGGCCAATGTGATCTTCCAGTCTTGTGTAACTCAGGCTGAACCTGGCAACTGCACAAGCTGGTCTGTGTTCACCAGCTCCAGTCTCTCAGCAGGACTCCCTGTAGCCTACTCTCCAACAACCAGCTGTCTCCTGTGGCTGTCTTTCCCTCATCCACTCTGGGAACTTCATAGTGTAGAGTCTGGCTTGGAGCCAAGGCCCTGCACTGGGATGCAGGTTCATGTGTTGAACCCTTCCCTACAATTGCATCCTCAGCAACTCTTTTCCCATAATTGTGATGGCAGACTTTGGACCGAGGAGGTCATTCACCCAATGTTTGCTGTAGAAGGCCATTCCAGGAGGCATATCCTGAGTTTTCCTTGCAGGTTTCTACGGACTGATTCTTTCAGTCCCCAGATGGTTTTCTCTTCTTTGTGGAATGTTCTGCAGTTGTCTGTGAATAGTGTCCTTTGAGTTGGAATATTCAAAACAGAAATCAGACACGGTTATCACATTGTGTTTGGTTAGTCTGTCTCTCAGGTCGTTTTCCTTTTACGATGGATTCTCCTTCTCTCTGTCTTTCTTGTTTATGTTTTCTGAGTCTCTCTGACATGACTCTTTCTCTTCCTCGTGCATGTTGGATCTTCCAGACCATTCTTCTCTTTCCTTAACTTCTATGAAGTGATTCTTCCTCCAGCCAACCATGTTGAATCATGTATTCCAGACTTTTGCTTGTGCAAGATTAGGTCTGCCGTTTGGGTGGCACTTCTGCTGTCCCTTGCAGAGGGGAAATAATGCATATTGAGCTCCAAGTTGACAGTGGCTTAGCTAAGGCATGAAATCCACAGTAACGGAGTTGGTTGAGAACCAGTTCACAAGTCTAAGTGTTCCACCGAGGCTGCAACTCTGAGCACTCCTCTACATCACTTTGGAATAACCCTATTTAGACTTCTTCAGTGTTGTATTATTTTCTTTTATTTTATGTTTCTCCAGATTTATCATATATTTGATTGCCCCATGCCTAGAATCGGTTACTTTGCCAAAGTTCTTTTTCTTAGAGAACAGTATTAAAATCCAGTATCTTGGAATTGAGTGTACTCATTGCTATAGGGGTATCATTATTTCTGGACCTTCTTACTTGTCAAGATAAAAGACTATACGTGTGCCAGCTAACATATACATATATGCATTTGTGTCTATAAAATTCAAATTGATATTATACTAAGATCTCTATGTCTAATTCAATACTGCATTTATTTATTCAAACTTTATCCTGGCTTATAAGTAACTTATTTCTCCAACACTGGAAATTCTGAGTCCCAACAATCACCATGTATTTCTTTGATTTACTATACATTTATAATGGTTTTAAAATTGTTAATCCATACCTCAGGTCAAGAAAACTTTACCTACCAAAGTGTAATGTTTATGTATGATTATTTTTGCCTTTAGACTTATGTATCCACTCATTTCCAAATGTATTTAAGTCATCACCCAACAATTTCAACCTCACTCCCTTCAATAAATTTATCTCACACACTCATAATACAAACCCTCATGTAACAGCAAACATTTCCTGTGGGAATTTCCATTACATTTTAAAAGGTTTTTAAATTTGCAAACATTAAGGTCCATTGTTTTTGCTATAAAATTCTAAAGGATTTGTACAAGGAATATTGTCATATATCCACTATTATAGAACTATTTGGAATAGTTTCATCACTTTAAACATTTCTTGTGTTTTACCTACTCAAGGCTCCTCTTTCCCAAGTCCCCAGTAGAAAGCACTGATCTGTTTGCTATCTCTGAATCTCTACCTTTTGCATACTATAAAATAAATGAAATCATTCTATGTGTATTTTTATAACTTTTTCATACTCATCATCATGAGTTAAAGATTCATCTACGTCTTTGACAATTCATCACTTTTAATTGTTGAATGGTATTCCACCAATTGGGTACACCAATTTTGTTTCTTCATTTCCTTTTTGAAGGAAGTTTAGTATACTTCAACGTTTTGGTTAATTATGAGTACAGTCACTATAAATAATCACATGCAGTTGTTTGTGTGGATATGCATTTTCAAATAAGTTAGCTAAAGACACAGAGTATGAGTATGCTACGGGATCATTTGGCAAGACTATTTTCAGTATGATGAGAAATTTTCAAATGACCTTTCAAAACTGGCTATATCCCCATTATATTTTATGAAAAAAAAACCCTGATCTATACATTTAGTATTTGCACATGAATTTCATAATCACGAAAATAGACTCTTTAATAACTGTAGATTGAATAGGGCAAGTTTCAGACTTGACCCTTGAGACATTCATCACAGAATAGTGCCAACACTCTCAATCCTAATTCCTCCACCCAAGCACCAGTTTTTGAGGTTGGGGAAATTGGAACTGCAGCCTGATGGTGTGGAATGCCTTTGCACATTTTTACAAAAAGATAAGTTTTAGGGTCTCAGAACACATATATTGCCAGCTTCTGTAGAAGTGGAACAATGTGTATTAAGGGAGGGATTTGACACTTCCCATTCTGCAATGCAACATTTAAAATAGTAGTCTTTTGTCACGTAGCATCTGCTCTGCTAGCAGTCATCTCAGGTGAAAAATGAAAATTGTATTTCTCAGGTGTGAATCTGAAATGTAAGAAAGGGGAAGAATATAGGACCTTAGATAATGATCCCACAAATTACGTTTGGTGTAATGGGTTTGCAGCTGAAGGAGACTGGGCTGCAGAAACGGGATGTTCCCTCTGAACTTTTCTCACTGTCCTTTTTCTTCCTTAAGCAGGTCATACAAACTAGAATTTTTCCTCCCCAAAAATGAGCCAAAGCATTCATAAAAGTCATATTTTCCGACCTCTTACTTTTTCCACTGAAGATATTCATTTAACAGAAGTCTTGTCCCATACCAGGAGAAGGGATGTCAGGTAGAAACACAAAGAAGAATCTTAATAGAAAGATCTGGCTGAAAATCTTCCTAGTTTATTACAACTAGATCAGAATTCATTTCGGATATAGTTTCTCTATAATACCTACCTTCTCTCATTAGACAACATAAAAATGCCAAGTTTTTGCTGGACCACTGGTTCTTTATTTCTGAAGGTTTCTGTGTCACATAAAACTCTTTCAAAATAAATCTGTATGCTCTTTTTCAGTGCAATGTTTGACATATTTGTTAACGATTCTTATTTTCAAGACTGAGCATGTATTTTACAAAATGGAGACCACACCACTTAAATTATTTGTACTGTAATTTTAAAATATTAACATTTCTTAAAATTATTTATACATGAAAATTAAGCAGTTTTATTATTTTCATGGATGCATTTAACTTAATTTTGTATGGAGAAAATGTACAATATTTGAAGTAAATAATTTTATAAACTCACAGTTATGCAAATAAGAAAATGAAAGTTCTGAAACTGATAACAATATTGTGCACCAGGAGAGTCTAAAGATCTTATCCCAATAGAAACATTGATTTTGACAATATCCTACAAATGGAAATGACTCTGTAGGAACTTAGGAATCCAATAGAGAGAATTTAGCACTCCTTCAGAGGAAAAAATAAAATCAAGAAAAGACTCTTGGAAGAGGATAATAACATTTTGACTTTAAACATATCACTTCTCCTCCAAAACAGCATAACTCACTGCCAAGATATATTTTCTAGGCTTGTGTTTTCTCCTAGAAAGTGTGGAGAGATAATCCAGTTTTTCCATCACTATATGTTGTTGCACAAGAGGTCCACTAATGCCTTTCTCCACCCAGATTACTGCAGAAATGGACAGAGCTCAATAGTCTGTGGGGGAACTAGGAGCAGGAACATGGGGAGAAGGTTTATAGAAACCACCTTGTGAATCATAAAAGACAAAGATCCTATTAGCAGAAACCCATCTGGTGGGATGCTTCACTTCTAGGCTTCAAGCTCATGTGGCTAATATACCAGCCCTAGCACTACTTATCCCTTCCACCCAAGAACACCAGTGCAAAGCTATCTTCCAAAAATCTTTATTTTCATTTTTATTAGTACATTTTTGCCATATGCAATGATGAAATTTGTCATAGGCAATCTGTACTTGTACATAATATATCTCTAACTCCTTTTTATCCAGTTCCCCTTTCCCTCTCTTCAACCTTCTTCAACTCATGTCCCCATTTAAAAAATCTTTTTCCAGAGAAGAACAAGATGGCAGGACAGTAAGCAGCAGAGTAAACATCCTCCCTGAGAGATACCATCCAGACACCGGAATATAGCAACGTGGGGAAGACAAGAAGGAAGGAAGTGGGTCCTCTGGATCCAGGAAGAATCTAAAGCGAGAAGTGAAGCCCACAGAAAGAGTAAAAAGAAACACTTAAACAAAGAAGGTGGCAGCTGGCAGCACCTCTGCCCAGAGCCGGACCCACTGTGTGGAACCTGGGGATGCAGGATCAAGGTGCCACGGCAGTGGCGGTGACCCCGAAGGCCTCTGCTGAGACAGGCAGTATTGGAGGAGAGTGGCAGTGGATGGGGGGGAGACCTGGAGAACTCAACTGGCTGATTATGAGTGTACAGAGGTCTTCACCCTCCCACCAGAGAAAGAGATTGGCTGAGAAATATCTTGGAGTTGTGCTGGGGACTCCTAGCTGGGTGCAGATCCATGGAGGTTGCTCAGGCTGAGCCCTGCCCCCTGTGCACATCCTGGGGACCACCTCAGAGGGTTGTTGCAGGTGACTGGCTCTGTATGGACACAGCGGCTCCACGTGCACTCCAGGGGTCATGGTGAAGAGTCCATGGGTGACCAGCCCACCAGCCCAGGTTCATGGGTGTTGGCCCTGCCCCTGTGTGCATTGTACAAGCCATCAGGAAGCCAAGGCAGGCAGGGGAAAGGCAGTGGATAGCGCTGTAACAGCATCCCCAGTGACAACCATCAGATATCCATAATCAGCACTAGCTAGAAGAACCAGTCTCACTTCAAAGAAATTGCAACCAATGAGAGAAGTGCCTGAATCCCCAGTACCCATTTGCCCAGAAGAACCCAGGAATATGTCAAGACAAAGATGCAAAAGGCAGTCTCTGGCCTCCAATCTAAACAGAGCAAGTCTAGGAAATGCAAACACAGAAGAGATCAGGAGTCCCACAACTGAAGTTTCTGAGGTGATGGCAACTGAAGTAAAGAAGCAACTTCAAGAGGCTATAAAAGAAATAAGAACAGAAATAGTAACTCAACTAAAAGAAGAAATGAAAAACATAATAAAAGAGCTGCTAGACAACTCTAAAAGAGACATAGATGAAAAATGGAGCATAGGAAAATGAGGGAAGCCTTGAATGAACAACACAAAAGAGATTTAGAATACATGAAACAGATTCAAAGAGATAACCAGGAAATCAAAAGTTCCAATGAAAGTTGGCAAAACCACTTGAAAGAAACTAAAGATAGACTTTCAAACCTTGAAGACAGGTTTGCAGCTTGTGATCATGAAAGGAAAGATCTCTTAAAAATAACAAGGAACTTGGAAGTAGCAATACAATGGCTGAAAGACAACCCAAAGAAACATATTTTAAGAATAAAAGGTGTGAGCAAAAAAGCAGGGGTCAGTACAAATGAAATTAAAAGCCTATTTACAGAAATAATCTTAGAAAACTTCCCAAGCGTGGGAAAAGGAAGTCACTTTCAGATAAGTGAAGCATATAGAACTCCAGCTAACCATAACCAAAATAAATCTACACTCAGACATATAATAATCAAGATCCCAGAAATTCAACACAAGAACAGAATATTAAAAGCTGTTAGAGAAAAGAAAGAGATCACCTACAAAGGAAAACCCATCAGAATCACAACAGACTTCTCAACACAAACCATCAGGTCAAGAAGAGCTTGGAGTGAAGCATTTCAAGCCCTGAAAGAAAACAACTTCCAGCCCAGATTGATGTACCCTGCAAAAGTATCTTTCAAAATTAACAGAGAAACAAGATACTTCCACGACCAAGAACAACTGAAGGAATTTATGACCACCAAGCCAACCCTACAAAGAATACTGAAGGGCATTTTAGAGAGAGATAAAAAAGACCACAGTTGCAGAAACAGTGGCAGAGGGATATCACCGAGCGAGGCAGACAACTGAGTAGAGTGGAAAAGTGGGCAGCCAACTGCAGGAAAGTGGCATGGCAGAGACGAGGCAGTGCATGTTGGTCTTAACCATTAATGTAGATGGCCTCAGTCCACCAATGGAAAGAAACACAGGCAGAGTGGATCAGGAGACAGGATCAACCAATATGCTTTATACAAGAAGCACATTAACCTCGAAAGGGGGTTCATAGACTGAAAGTCGAAGGAGAGAGAACAATGCTGTATGTGACAAGGAACCAGAAAGAAGTGGGGGTAGCTTGCCCATTATCTACATAGTGGATAACAAAGATATGGCAATTTTATCCATGGAAAGCTACTGAGCTATAAAGAAAAATAACCTCAAGCCTCTTGTAGGTAAATGGATACAACTTAAGATCATGTTCATGGATGAAATGGCCCAGAGCCACATGGGTGAGCATCATGTTATCACCCTAGTACAAAAAAAATCCTAAAGGAGTTAGTAGGATTCAAAATACACAATACATATTGTAAAAATGAAAGGGGAGAAAGTGTCTAAAAAGGGAAAGCAGTGGCCATTGTTAATCTATCATCAGGAATGGCTTTCATTGAGTTGTTTAGTTTGATCTTATTCTATTTTGATTTGCCTAATTTTATTATATTTGATGGCATAGCCAGCTATTTCAAAGATAACAAAACTCATTATGATAGCCATTATTGATAACTGATCACCTTGTTTTGAAACCCTATATTGCTTTCATTGTTTTGTTTTGAGTGATTTTATCCTATTTTGGTTTGTTTGATTGTATTATGACTGATAATATAAGCAACTGCTTAGAAGATAACATGAGGCATTATAGTAATCAGTGTTGTTTTACTATGTATTGCTTCCATCATTTTGTTTTTCATTAGTTTTATCCTGTACTATTTTGTTTGATTGTATTGTGCTTGATGGCATTGGCAGTTATTTTGAAGATAACAGATATTATAAGGGGAAAGGAGGAAAGAAGGGATAAGGAAAAAGACATACATTTGTATATAGGTATACTTAAGATAGTTAAAATGACTATACTACTAAATGCATTAGTTATTGAAAAAGAACAGTTAATACTCATATGATTAGGTCAATCATATATGTCTATATCTGTTAACCTGAACAACCCCTTTGAAGGTAACGATATGCAATATTACAACCACTGTCAAATTCCAATCATCTCACTTTGTAAACTTATAATGATATTGTATTGGATGTGTTGTTGTTGTTGGTTTGTCTCCTTTGCTTTTTGTTTTTCTTTTCTATGTCCATTTCTCTTAAAAAAATCTTTTTCAATTTCCCCCCATTCTCTTTGTTTAATAATCCCTTTTCTTTTCCTTTCTTTTCTTCACTCCCTTCCCTTATTCCCCTCCTCATTTGAACAAGTTATTTCTACTTCCTAATATCTATCCTCCATTTTGTTTCTTATTTGCACTTTAGGTTACTCACACAAGAGATACAATGCAATATTAAACCTATAGGTCTGTTTTATTTCACATAATTCTATAATCTCATGATCCACCCATTTATCTAAAAAATGTCTCAAGCTTATCCTTCTTGTGAAACAGTAGTTGCCACTGTACATAAACATGACATTTTCCTGATGCTTTAATCTGTCGATGAGCATATCAGCTGTTTCCAAGATATAGCTATTAAAAATTGTAATGTTGTAATTATGGATATGCATGTATCACAGTGGTATGATGCTTTAACCAGGTTTAGGAAAATGAAAAGGAGCAGAAAACCTGGGCAAAATAGAAATTCTAGTTTTAGTTTTTAGAGGAATCTCAATAAATATTTCAATAGTCATGGTAATTTACAGCCCCAGCAACAATGGAGAAGCATGACTTGTTCCCAACAGCCTCACTTGTTGAGAGCAATTCATTCTGAAGAGAGATGGAATTACATTGTTGTTTTAATTTGCAATTCTTGAGTGACAAGGGATGTTGAACATTTTTTCAAATATATATTTGCTGTTTGTAATTTTGAGAAATATCTGTTCATTTCAGATGTCCATTTTTCTTTCTTTTTTACTTAAGAGAAAAAAGACACATATAAGACAGAAAAAAAGCAAAAGAGATAAATGACAACAGCAAATACAAAACAGTAACATTACAGGTTTACAAAACGAGATGATAGGAAATTGACAATGGTCGCAATATTGCATATTGTTACCTTCAACATAGTTGTTTACATTAACAGATATAGACATGTAAAATTGATCTAATCATATGAGTACTAACCGATCTTTCTCAATAACTAACACATTCAGCAGTATAGTCATTTTAGTTATCTTACATATATATATATATATATATATATATATATATATCTTACACATATATATATATATATGTAAAGATTTGTGTCTTTTTTTCTTTTGCCTTCCTTCTTTCCTCCTTTTCCCTTTCCCAATTACTTTTGCTCTTTGAGCAGTTTTTACCTTTACACAGTATTTATTGTAGAGTATGGATCATATATACTTTTTCAGTTTCTTACACTAGGGATAAAATACGGTTTTACACATGTGAGTGTGATTTATCTCACTTATGAGTATGGCCTCAAGTCGTGACCATTTACTTATAAAAGTCTCAATACAATCTTTCTTAATAGCTGAGTAGTACTCCATTGTATAAAAATACCACATCTTTTTTATCCATTCTTTGATTGATGGGCACTTAGGTTGTTTCCAAGATCTGGCTATTACAAATTGGGTTGCTATAAACATGGTTGCACAGATATCACTGTGGTATGATATTTTCAATTCTGGGAAAATGCTCAGAAGTGGGATAGCTGGGTTGAATGGGATCTCTAATCCTAGCTTCTTGAGGAATCTCCACACTGATTTCCACAGTGGTTGCACCAGTCTACACTCCCACCAACAGTGGAGAAGAGTTCCTTTTTCCCCACAGCCCCTCCAGCATTTGTCGTCGGTTGATTTTTTAATCTTAGCCATTCTTTCTGCAGTGAGATGGAATCTCAGTGTTGTTTTAATTTGCATTTCCCAAATGACCATTGATGTTGACCATTTTTTTCATATATTTATTTGCCTTTTGTATTTCATTCTCTGAGAAGTGCATATTCATCTCAGATGCCCATTTTTGGATTGGGTCCTTGAATTTTAGGGTCCTGACTTCTTTTAATTCTTTATATATTTTGGATAGAAGTCCTTTGTCTGATGGACATTTGGCTAAGATATTTTCCCAGTTTGTGGGTTTTCTTTTCACTCTGTTGGAGATTTCCTTTGACATGCAAAAACTTTTTAGTAAGATGAGATCCCAGTTGTTGATCCTGGGAAGTGTTTCCCGTGCAATTTGATTTTTGTTCATGAACTCCCTGCTTACTCTTATGTCATCAAGATTTTTACCTACTATATCTTCTAGTAAGTTTAGTGTCTCTGTTTTTATATTCAGATCTTTGATCCATTTTGACTTTATTTCAGTGTATGGTGATCAGCATGGATCTAGTTTTAGTTTACAGCATACAGAAAGCCAGTTTCTCCAGCACCATTTGTTAAAGAGGCTGTCTTTCTTCCAATGTACATGTTTGGACCCTTTGTCAAAGATGAGGTGGTTAAGTGTGTTTGTAGCTGTGGCTATATCTTCTAATCTATTCCATTGATCTTCAGGTCTGTTTTGATTCCAGTACCATGCTGATTTTATCACAGTACCTTTGTAGTATAGTTTCAAGTCAGGGATTGAAATGCCTCCTGCCTTCCCTTTGTTGCCCAGAATTGCCTTTGCTATTCTAGGTCTTTTCTGGTTCCAGATGAATTACAGGAATGCTTTCTCTAGCTCTGTGAGGTAGTCAAGTGGTGTTTTGATTGGGATTGCATTAAATCTGTAAAACAATTTTGGGAGAATGGCCATTTTCACGATGTTTGTTCTTCTTATCCATGAACAGGGAATATCTTTCCATTTTCTGAAATCTTCTTCAATTTCCTACTTTAGAGTAATGTAATTTTCACTGTATAGATCTTTTACTTTCTTTGTTGAATTGATTCCTAAGTATTTCATTTTTTTGGATGTTATAGTGAAGGTTGGGGTCTCCCTTATTTCTCTCTCAGTGACTATGTTGTTTGTGTACAGGAATGCTATTGATTTTTGAGTGTTCACTTTGTATCCAGCTACATTACTGAATTTGGTTATTACTTCTAGAAGTCTTCTAATGGATTTTTGGAGGTCTTCTATGTAGAGTATCATATCATCAGTGAATAATGATAATTTCATTTCTTCCTTTCCTATTCTTATTCCCTTTGTTTCTTTCTCTTGACTAATTGCTCTGGCTAATTTTCCACAACTATATTGAATAGGAGTGGTGATAATGGACATCCTTGTCTTGTTCCTGATTTTAGGTTGAAAGTTTCCAGTTTTTCTCCATTTAGTAAGATGTTGGCTGTTAGTTTATGATATATAGCTTTTATCAAGTTGAGGTAGAGATGATCTATTCTGACTTTTTTAAGGGTTTTTATCATGAGTGGGTGTTGGTTCTTGTCAAAAGCTTTTTCTGCATCTATTGAGATGATCATATGGTTCTTGTCCTTGGCCCTGTTGATATGGTGTATTACATGTATTGATTTCTGTATGTTGAACCATCCCTGCATTCCTGGGATGAATCCCACTTGATCATGATGTGTAATCTTTCTGATAATTTGCTGTATTCTCTTTGTCAGTATTTTATTGAGGATTTTTGCATCTATTTTCATTAGGGAGATTGGCCTGTAATTTTCTTTTTTGGTTAGGTCTTTCTCTGGTTTTGGTATTAGGATAATACTTGTTTCCAGGAATGAGTTAGGGAGACTTGCTTCACTTTCGATTTCATTGACGTGTTTGAGGAGTACTGGCATTAAGTCTTCCCTAAATTTCTTGTAGAATTCAGCAGTGAATCCATCAACACCCGGGCTTTTCTTTATTGGTAGGGTCTTAATTATATTTTCAATTTCATTAGCTGAAATTTGGTTATTCAGCAGCTTTACATCTTCTTGATTCAACTTTGGTAATTGATAGGTTTCTAGGAATCTGTCCATTTCTTCTGTGTTATCAAATCTATGTGAGTAAAGTTTTTCAAAGTAGGTGTTGATGATCTTCTGTGTTTCTACCGGGTCTGTAGTGATTTCACCCTTTTCATTTCTTATTGCATGAATCTGAATTTTTTCTTTCCTCTTCTTGATAAGGTTGGCTAGGGGTTTATCAATTTTATTTACTCTTTCAAAGAACCAACTCTTCGATTCATTGATTCTTTGTATTGTTTTCTTAGTTTTGATTGCATTAATTTCGACTCTACTCTTAATAATTTCCTCCCTCTTTGGGCTTTGGACTTGACTTGCTCTTCTTTTTCTAGAAGTTTGAGGTGCAGCATTAGGTTTTTTATATATGTTCTTTCCATTTTTCTGATATGAGTGTTTATTGCTATAAATATCCCTCAGAGGACTGCTTTCATTCTATCCCACAGGTTCCAGTAATTTGTATTTGCATTTTCATTCAATTGTAGATATTGTTTAATTTCTTTTTTTTTTTTTTTTTTTTTTTTTTTTTTTTTTTTTTTTTTTTTTTTTTTTTTTTTTTTTTTTTTTTTTTTTTTTTTTTTTTTTTTTTTTT
>RJWM01023566.1:0-31923 GCA_004363535.1 Dasyprocta punctata
GTAAAACAACATTTTTAAAACTAGAGGCAGAGGCAATAGTACCTATGAAATATGATCAAACAAATCTAGTGAACATTTAAATTTGAAAAATTCATTACAAGAAAAGATACATTGTCATTAACCTCCCTAAAATACTCCCCCTCACTTCAAACACAGGTATGCCATCCTTCCTGCTGCTTTCTGAAGCGTATCTGGAGGTTCTCTTTCATGAGTGTCTGTAATTGCACTGGCATGACTGATCGATGTTGTAAATTGATTCAGAACATTTACAGCTTTCTTAGAGATATGTTGGGAGGATTAAATGAGTAAATATGTAGAAAGCAGTCAGGACTGTCTCTGGTACAAACTATGATGTACCTGTTTTTCGTATCTATTAATATTGCTAACACTATAACTGCTGTCACTGCTTCTGTCACTACTGTACTCCTGCTGGTATATGTCTGACTTATTTCTCAGTGAGGTCTTCTAGAAAAGCTATATATAGCTTCTCGTCCTTAACACATAACCATGGTTAGGACATTAAAAAGACCTTTCCTCCCCCTATGATATCAACTTTATTGTTAGCATTAAATTGAATTTTCCTTGGGAGGTCATCAATACACAACACATCTCTTCTGTCCACATTTTTAAAAATAAACTAATAAACATTTTTTATTAGTACATATTGATCATATAGAATATTGGGTGTTATTATGAGATTTTCACACATGCATATAACATACCTTATTACCCATCCCCTGCCCCCATTTAAACAAAAAATAATTCCAGTACAGGGGAACTACATGGCCACATAAAGTTCCTTCATTAATATGACTCTGTGATCCTGGCTTGTTCCATTTTTGCTCCCCTTGGGAACATTTCCCGGATGACACAAGGATGTTTCCAAGTCTACCTTCCTTTCTTTTACAGCAGCCTTTTAGGCTCACTTAAGAGCATATATCACACTTTCCCCATTTGTCTCTGCTGTCTTGCACCTCTGGATGTTATTCTAGCCATCATCCCTATTCTAGTGGCAGTGCACACCTTTCCATTTTGCTCTCTCAGAGTCATTTTCTGTGGCTTTCTATTATGTTCAATTTATTGATATCCTCATTTTATAAAAGAATCTTCATATAATTAAAACTGGTTTTTCCAGAAGTCTGTGTGGGACTGTGACTTTGTCATTAGGAGGAGATGGCTTAGAGCATGAGGCAGATGATCTCCGTCTACACCGCACCCTGTTGTAGACTTTCAGCTATGGAAAGATACAGTCATTGTGTTTTAGCCGGTAGGGTTTCTTTGTTTCCTTGTTTTTGATCAGACATGGAGAATGTCTACTGTAACTGGGGCACCTCACATAGGCTGAAGGGGAGTGTAGATTTTAGTGATATCACACTTTCTTTCAGCTAATTAAGCATGTTCCACATTAGAAGGCTGCAGTCTGTAGCCCCGCCACCTGTGTCATCCCCATTAAAACTCTGCAGTATTTCCTGGTGTCCTTTCTCTCTGTGTGTTATTGCCACTTTTGTCTTCTCTGAGGCTCATCCAGGCCTCCTCATCCCACCCTCTCCTTTCCATCACATCACACCTGGCACTGCTGATTGCAGCACTGTTCACTTCCACCAAGGCTAGAGATGTTGCTTGAACTGGGGCTATAACTGGATTCTGCTTCCTTACCTCTCAGTTGTATGGGTGCAACTACCCCTGGCTAAATTGCATCCAGCTGTCTTTAAATAAAGTCTTCCTCCAATACAGCTTCCTTGCCACCCTGACGCCTGGCTGGTAGTGTCAGAGGTCAGAGGCACTTACATTCTTGCTGTGGATGTTGTTGGTCACAAAAGTTAGTCCTTTACTAGGTTCTCTGAGATCTTAACCCAGAAACCTTTGCATATGCAAAAATCACTAATAATAATATTGTATTAAGTTTTCATGTTGTGATTAACAATAATAAATATTAATAATTATAATAAATAATTTCTGAGGATTATTCAGTTAGCAGGCTTGAAAGTTAGTGTTCATCTCCTGATTCCTCTGTGCAAATACTTTCTGAATGTCTACAAAATAAGCGTATCATCCATTCTTTCTTAGAAAGTTGTGTTGATATCTCAGTGTCTTTGTCTATTTGTGCTATTGTAACAAAATACCTGAGACTGGGTCTTCAAAAACAATAGAGATTTGAAGCTCACAGATCTGGAAGCTAGTAGGTCCAAGGTCAAGACATCTGCAGGTTCAGTGTCTGACGAAAAGCCATTCCTCATAGATGGTATCATCTGGATGTTTTCATGTGGTGGCCGGAGCAGAAAGAGAGAATTCTGTGCTCGCTTCAATCACAAGGGTGCTAATCCCTGGTGACTTGAGCATAATTAAGTGCCTCTCAGAGGCCCCATCTCTGAATGCTGTAGCATTGGAGAGTGAGTTTCAATGTGAATCTCAGATTGAAGCCATAGCACTCTGTGAGCTAGCACAGCACAGGGACTATTATATGTGATCCTTTGGGGTCTTCACAGCTGTTAGTTGAATCTAACTTATATAACAAAGAGAAATACCCTGGTGTGTGTGCCAGGCTGTGAACTGATCAGAACTTAGTGTCAAGCAATGCTATAGTTCTCTAAATATCCCTCTGATTCTTTTGCCAAAAATGATGTAATCAGTGCTACTTTCTAGCCCTTGTGTGATTTGGGACATGATGTAAAGTGTTAAAAATTAACAAGATTTTTTTTTTCCTCTCACTGAGCCACGGGCAAGTTGTATCTATTAATGGTTCCAGTCTCACGGGGTCTGGTCTCTCCTTCCCTCATTTTGACACCCCTGAAAATAAGTGTGATGAAATCTGAGCTTTCATGAATATCTTTTTGTTGGCTGTTGGCACAGATATCTTATCTAGTGAGGATTTTTCCCTATATTTCTTTTCGTTGCCATAAAATGATAAATAGGTGGGTGAAATACCAGGAGCTGAAAATCCTAATCCTACACCTACTTCATTATAAACAGGCTCCGTGACCATGGATGTGTGGCCTTATCCTCAGTGCCCTTGTTCCTTAACATGTGAGGAATAGTTTAATAATGGAGGAACGAATGAAAAGATGACATTGAGTGTATTTGCTTCGTAGTGGTGGCATTATCTGATGGTACACATGCTACTAGAGTCTCAGACAAGCCATTGTTTCAGGGAAAGGTTTTTTGTGGTTTGGTTTGGTTTGGTTTTTGAACAGTTGTATCTGGTGCAATGTCCTTCATCAGCCGTTTTATCTTTTAAGTTCATATCCTTGGAAAATAAACTGTGAGGATTCAGATCCAGGCTCTACCACCTACTACTGCTGCATGATTTGGGCAGATTACTTACCTCTCTGTACTTCTTCTGCCACATTTCTAAACTGAAGAAACACTGCATATGTCATTGACTGTTCTGTGGAGTAAATGAGTCATATATTAAAAAGCACTTACAAGAGTCCCCTGCACAATAAGCACTCAATACATGTTAGCAGTATTACTTACCATGCCACGTTCACAGAGACTGTGTTGAGAAATTACCACAGTACCAACCCTCCAATGAGCTAGTTTACACAGGAATACTTCTATTTTCTTCCCCAAATAATGACTTTGGGATTGCGGTAGTACCCTGATGTTCTCTAAAGTAGTGGTTTTGTCATTGAGAGTTGAAGTGTTTCTTGGTTTAGGATCAGCTTTCACCAGAATGAAAGTGACATTCAAACCTGGCATTGTGGTACACACCTATACCAGTTACTTGGGAAACTAAGGCAGGAGGATCACAAGTTTGAGGCCAGCTACACAACTTAGTAAGACCCTATGTGAAGATAGAAAGGGATGGGGATGTAGCTCAGTGGTAGAGCACTTGCTTAGTATGCAGGAAGCCCTGGGTTCAATCCCCAGTATGTGAAGAAAGGGAGAGAGCAAGGGAGGGAAAAAAAATGATACTCAGCACTGCTTACTGGGTGTGTCAGAAGGTCGTGGGCAGCAGGCTGCTTTTGCAGCAGCTCTGGTGGCCAGGCCAAAACCGGGTGACTCAGAATCGGGAAGAGCGAGGTGTGACCTGTGAGTCAGTGGAGTCAGTGAAGAGTGTCAGAGCAGTGCTGCGTGGCAGGGTGACGGGAAATGACCACAGTTGACAAGCCAGCCAGGCGTGGTGTGAAACAGAATGGAGTCAGTCTTTTTTCAAGCTAGAGACTTAGAGCAGTTGAGGATCCCAGAAGCAGTGTCACAGAAAGTGACAGGCCTTTGACAAAAGCCACAGTGTCTAATGAGCAGGCACCATGCGTGTGGGTTTCCATTGGGAGGGGCTCCTGGACACCTGCTGCCTCTGCCCCTTCTCTGGTGGCCACAGTGGGGAAGTTGAACATGTCCAGCTCATCGACCACTTCAGAATGCTGGGGCTTGTCCCCTTCAACAGAGAAGTGAGCACTGGCCACCCAGAACAGACCGAAACCTGCTCTTCATCTACTCCACGCAGCAGCTCCTGCCCTAACTTCCAGAACCAGGCTGGCCCTTCCCCCCAAATTTTCACTGCAATTTGTGTATAAACTCAGGTTGTTTTGGTTATTTAATGTAACCGTTGACCCAGCCACAACATTAGTTCTAGACCTGTAAGTTTAAGGTGAAACAACTCAGTTAACTAATCACATGTTTTTTTAAAAACTATGAGAAATGATGTCATCATTGTAAGCAACACAAGTCAGTCTCAGAGTCCAGTTTCTCACTGGTGTCTGTCTCTAAAGTGTCCCCAAAGGGAAGCTAATCATTTGGAAAGCCCCGAGACCCCACTGCCACCCATCCCACTAGTCTTAAATTCTAGGGCTTTACAAAAACATACTGAGATTGATATCAGGTAGCACAAAGATTCATCATTAAGAGGTGAATGAAGCCTGTTACTTTACCGAATGCATTTATTTGTCTCCACATCTTTCCCTGGTTCCCCTTAGCAAGTCACTGACAACGGCAGGCAGGCACTTTGAGTCCGCCTCCCTCTGAGATTGCCACACGGTGGGAGAATGTGAACAGGCTTGACCCCAGGTGTTCTCAGTTCATCAGGCAGCATAAGATAGTGGTGTGAACCTATGACAAGCCAGCGGTTCGTTATCATTGAAAGCTCTAAAAGGTTTGCCATCACTGGCATATGACAAGGACACAGATGGGAGGAGAGCCAAGCAAATTATGATAGGACACAAAGGAGGACCATGAGTGAATTAACACGCTAGGAAAAAAACAAGAAAAATGTCATCAGAGATGCAGGCCACAGAGTTGACCATTTGGGACAGGTGCTAATAGATTGTACGGTGTGCTTGCTCAGAGAGGGGTATTAGAGTGCCACATGCCACTGTTGCTCAATCACCCTGGAGTGTCCCTGGGAGAACTCGCTAAAAGCCAGAGTCCTGGACATGGTTGGTTCAAATCTCAGCAGATGGCAACTGTTTCTGGCTCTGTGGGCCATGTGGTCTCTTTTGCAACTGTCACAACTACTCAGCTCTGCTCTTGTATAAGAAGCTGCCATAAACAATGTGTAGCGGAGTGGGTGTGGCTGTACTCCAATAAAACTTTATTTACAAAACAAGCCCAGCTACATTTGGCACATGGGCCATAGTTTGCCAACCCCTGATATGATCAGGGTAAACTGTATTTAAAATCAACCAAAATAACAGCAGAATAGAGTTCAGTTAATAAGAAATAAGGCAATGAAAATAACTATACAATTTGATTTAGTGGATTTTGTCATATCCATCATACAATTGTGGCTTCTAACCCCTCTCTTTTAATGTGTATGTGTCTATACACACACACACATATACACATGCTCCTTTTTGTATGTATCTGTATTCAGTATTTGTGATGATATTATACAAATTACACTCAGGGATGGCTTAAGATTTGAAGTGTAGTGTCGCTGTGCGCCTTTTTTTTTTTTTTCTTTTTTTTTTTTTTTGAGTGCCTTTTCTTGATGACCACATATCTATTAAAGATAATAATTTGCCTGATTTCTTATTAGTAATAAAATGGATATTGAGGTGACAATATTATGCCTGTATGATTTTATAAATTATTCTTCCTGAGATCTGTTTAGTCACCTTCCAATTATACTTTCCAATTGAAGAATGCTGTGATCTGGGTTTCAGTCTCTGAAATTTCAATGTGGTTTTATTTCAAAGTTTAATTTTAAAAGATTTAAGAAACTTGCCCAACTTTGTAGTTTTTGCCCTGTCCTGATACTCATTTAATTGGTTCTGCTAATGTGAATGCCCTTTCAAATATGAAAAAATAAAGCAAGAGGGAAAAGTTGATTATTTCTATAATTGGATTTTCTCTTGAATAAAATGATTTTACCCACTTTATCTTTCTGACTTCAGGGATGGGGGCGGGGGACCAGTTTCCTTTCATCCAGTAGTCAGAAGTAGACAGAAGAAGGTATAGTCTGTTCCAAGGTATCAGGATGGCGTATTGGTTTTGGTTGTAATTAATTACTGATGCTGAATGAACTCTGGCCCTTGCTTTCATTCCCAAATCTAAATTTCCACTGTTTGCAAAATAATTCCATCCAGGAAGAATTCTAATTACTTTAGTAATTATCGTCTTATCTCTAAATGGAATTCAGACGTTTGCTGCAGTTTATGAATGTTAGAAATGTTTCATTTCCTTTTCACCTTGAATAACAGAAAAAATACACATTACCGAATCCAGCTTCATTGAACCTTATAATTCATGTTGCCATAGAAACAGAAAAACTCATATAAGAATTGTATTAACAGCACCATAGATAGTAAATACCTTCACTCTAACCAGCAATGTCATAAAATGATTTTAATAACATAAAAATTCTGTGAATTTAATATGGTTCTTTTAAAATATTATAACAGTATTATCTAGTATGCTTACTTTTAATTTTTAAAACAATATCTTTAGTCTTATGTAAGGCTTTGTGCTTATTCCAAAATATTTGCTGTGGAATGCAAGCATGGTGTTATAGGATAAAAAAACTTACTTAACCTAGTATTTGCTTAATTTTTAGTTAACAGTGATGATTCATGTGATTTTTGCTTGAAGCCAAACTGTATTTTGGGCTCATACCAGCTTTAAAAATGTAATTAATGGAACTAAGTTCTTTGGTGTTATTTCTTACTGTCTCCACGCGTGTGTGTGCACAAGTATTTGACACCCATTTTGCTTTCTCTGAGAAACTGTTTTTGAAATCAGTTTTTTTACTGCTGGTATTTAACAAGGTTCATTGTTTTGTCATTTTAAATTCTGTTCTCTCAGAATATCCAGAAACTTGCAACACATTAGCAAATCACTTGACATTTTATCATGCATTTCTTCATTTCCTTGTGTCATACATATTACCTGTTTCACTTCCAAAAAGTAAAATTGTACCAAATTTGACAAAATGGCTCATTTGTATATTTTTAGCTTATTAAAGTACTTTTATTTCTTCCAAAATAGAGAATAACTACAAACACTCAATTAGATCAACTTTTTCTCAAAGAAGGACTTTGAAAGGGCTACCTTGATTACAAATAACATGTATAATTAATATATTAATTGTGTATTAACATGCAGATTTTCCCTAATATTTGAAAGCAGTTTCTTCAAGTAAACTCTCAAAAGGCCAGGTTTTAGCCTGGCGTGGTGGTGCATACCTTTAATCCCAGCACTCAGGAGGCTGAGGTAGGAGGAGCATTGTGAGTTCAAGGCCGGCTTACGCTGCAACATGAGCACAAGGCCGGCCTGAGCTACGTGGTGGGACCCTGCCACAAAAAAACCAGGGCTGGGAGTTTGGTTCAGTGGCTTAAGCGCCTGCCCTGGCAGGCCCGAGGTTGTGAGTTCAATCTCCAGTGCCACAAAAAAAAAAAAAAAAGACCAGGTTTTTTTATAGGTGTTCTTCTGTGAAAGTGGTCACATTAATGTACTTAAAGGAATACATTTATATTCTTATTATATTAACTTTCCAGACAAATAAACTTGGCTTTTTTAATGCCTATCTTTTTATTAATTTCTAATTTTTTACTTTATCCTGAGATAATATGATGTGCATAAATGTCTCGATTAAAGTAGCAGCATAAGATCATTGATGAATTTGATGGTTTTGATTAGGGTCCTGTCAAGAAGAGACTATACTAGCTTTTTTAAACAAAGAATGTTTAACTTATGAAATTATTTTATTGTTATTAGAAAACCTTAGTTTTCATCCTCTTTGAAATAACAGTAATTGACAGTAGAAACTTATTTTACATTTGTGACCTTCTTTTAGGTTAAACTATAGGAAATTGATATCTGACCTTTTTTATTTGCCCCCAAAGTGGTATCATTTCTCCTTATAGATTCTAGTAAGTTTATAATATGTAGATGATTATTTTAACTCAGATTAGTTAGTTACCTTACTTTTGCTATTTTAAATAAATAAATATATCTGTAGATCTATTTCTGACACTGTCAATGGTTACCTTTTGATTTATAATCTGTTCGTCTAATAATTTTGGTTAACTCAAAAAACTCACTGAAATACTAACCTTAGGTGCATCACAGATGTCTTTAGGAATCAGAAGACAGTTAGTTTCTTTTCCCCTAAAAAATGCATCCAATTTTTTTATACAATCTTAAGAGGCCCAGATACCAGGTATGTAAACCTTCGGTGACATAAAAAAGAAAAGGGCAGTGTTAGCTTCATTTATTTTTCATTCCTTTAATCCACATTTGTTATAATCATGATTACCTGAAGTAGTATACCTTTCCATACTACCCTCTCCTGAGTTTACAGTGGGATACTGAGTCTAGAACCTTACACAGTGAATACCATAGTCTGAAACTGGATGGATGATGGACGGATGAGCAGTGGATGGACTTGACAGACATATGGATATTTTTCCATTTGAACAAAATTTCAAAAAAAAAAAAAACTCGTGAGCAGAACTGCTATTTAAAGTATCAAAATCAGTTTTTTAAGTAAAATTTTGTCTGGGATTGTTTTTCATTTTCAATTTGTATGGGCCTATTCTATTAGTGCAATAACCTTTAACATAATAAACTTTGAGAAAGACATAAAGTGCTACAATAATCCATTTGTTAGCTATTTTAAGACTTTTTTCACATTTCCTTGCCAGAATTCAGATCGAGAGCATTTAAAAATCTCTTACAGTTTACACATAAACTAACTCACCAAATGTCATTGTCTTCCAGTTTTAGTTAATATTGATGGTGATGAGGAAAATCAAACTGGCCATGTACTATAAGCTCTTTCAGAATACCCCCTTCTATTTTGATTGTACCTCTTTCTGTCACTTTCTAGTACTTGTCTGTGGCACCAGGTGACACAAAATGTGATCAGAGATATGGGTCAAAGGTGTGTCTGAAGGAAAGAGCTCAGGTTCAAAGCAGCTGGTGCAGTTAGATTCTTAGGCATCCTACTGCGTGCCACCTGCTGTTTTAAATGCTTTGCTTTCATTATTTCACTTACTCTTTAAACAGCCAGGAAGTGATGTAGGTTTGTCCCCACTCTGCACTAGAAGATCCTGAGATTCAGATCAGTGAGATAATGTGTGACAAGCAGATTGGTAACTGGGGGCCCAAACTGCCTGGTTCTGAATTCCAGTTTCTTTTTTCTGTTGTTATTGCTGATTCCTCCCTCTGAGCTATGTGCAAGTTGCAGTAACTGCACCCACCTATTTCTTGATGAGTGGTGATAATGATAACAAGAAGAAAGTTTCTTAGGAAGAATAAATTTAACCAGCAGTCATTTAGGATTTAAGGTGCCTCCATAGTCCGAAGACAAGTATTGTAAAGAGCCCAGATGGGATTGGAAGGTTTCATTTTGAATTCTCATTCCATCAGCAGTAGTCTGGTGACCTTATATATATCTCTTAACTTCTACAGACCACAACTACTTTTTCTTTAAAATATACTTTCAGAAATACAAGCAGGTTTTACTGTGTTGCAATGAATTGCTACACAAACATTATTATTAATAATAAGTTTTGTTTTCTTTGAACTTAAGATTAGCCAACACTTGTAGAACATAAATGAAATGAGAACATTTGTGAAACAGCAAGGAAAGACTGACTGACTGGGTAGTGATACAAGCTTCAGATTAGACCCCTCCTGTACTATGTCCTGATTCTGTAACTATGAATGATTCTCTCTCTCTCTCTCTCTCTCTCTCTCTCTCTCTCTCTCTCTCTCTCGCTTGTTTCTCTAATGGTATTTTCACCATTTCTCATGGAAAATGAAATAGAATCTACCTTAGAAGATTATACTAAACAAAATATAGATTGTGAACATATTCCTGGTACTTAATGTTTATATAATAAATGATAAGTGTTATCATCTCTCTGACAACGTTACCTTCATAATAGCTAATGTGTATTAAGCACTGTAGCAGGTGCCATCTTGAGCAGTGTCTCATTCATCTTATCCGTGAGTACTTGTTACTAGGCCTTCTGTAAGAGGATATTTAAGCATGCTAAGTTATGTATCTTGCCCAAGAGCAGACAGCTAGTTAGAGATAGAACATCTTTAAGGGAGGTTTTTCTCCCAGCTACCGTTGTTAAAAAGATTAGGACTGAACTCTGAAACCATACTATGTGCTCTTTCTTGTCTTGATGATGGCTTTTTAACCATCACGTAAATGTTTGTGTTCTTTCTGGTGTTAGCCCAGGTCACTTAAGATTGTTTTTCATAAAGTTATGAAAATAAACTTAAGAGTTGCTGAAAAAATTCGTTTGAAAATATTGAATTGTTTCTCCTTAAGTTTCCTCTTTCAGTATAAATAAAATGATTCCTTGTTATCATGTGATTGTATTTGGGAAATTAGGTCTAAATTTTAAGTCTTTGATTTCATGCTCTGAACAGAATTCCTTGCAGCCTTACCTTGCCCTTAATGGCTTTGCCTTTTGTCCCTCTTTGTCCTTATTTAATTCCTTTGACCACCTGTCAAAAGTTCAACTACTAAGAATTCTCAGAATACATTATGGAGAGTTCTTGCCTTCCTTGGGTCTTTAGAAAGCTTTTCTTTCTTCCTGCTTTTTACAGATTTATCTTGGATGTAGTACAGATAGCATACACTGTTTACCCGTTGTAAGCATATTGTTTGAAGATTTTCAGTAAATGTGCACAGTTTGCAACTATCATCACAACTTGATTTTAGAATAGTTTCATTGTGTCAAGTTTCTTAATACCTTTTTGCTCCCAACCTCAGTTCCTAGTCTTTCTGTTTCAAGTTTTGCTGCTTCTAAATTTCGTAGGGATAGAATCATAAAAGTAATCCTTTGTGTCTTTTTTCTTTTACTTAAGAATGTTTTTGCAATTCATCCACATTGGTGTATGTATCAGTAGGTGGTTCTCTTTTGTCAGTAAATTTCCATTGGATAGATGCGCCACATTTTGCTTATACCTTCAACAGTTGATAGATATTTGGGCTGTTTCCAAATTGGGGCTGTTATAGAGAATATCACTATAAAAATCCACTTTCAAGTGTTTCTATAATCATGAATTTTCGTTTTTCTGGGATCATTAACTAGGAGTAGAATCCTGGATCATAGTGTTTGATTTAACTGTTTAAGAAACTATGAAACTGTTTTGAAAACAGCTGCACCATTTTAAAAATTCTCACCTACGTGGATGAAGTTCCAGTTTCTCTACCTGTGAGTTACCATCTATTCTTTTTTCAATACAGCCATTCTACTTGATGTACAGCATCCTGCATGTTTTTAACTTGCATTTCCCTAACTACTAATGTTGTTGCACAACTTTTTATGCACTTACTCATATATCATCTTTATTGAAGGATTTGTCAAAATCTTTTTTTCCATCGTATGATTATTTGCTCACCCTCTTATTAGTGGCCCAAGGTTTTTAACATATTTTGGGGAAAAGTCTTTTAATGGAATATATCATTGTGAATAGTTTCCTTCAATCTGTGGTTTGTCTTTTTATTTTCTTAATGCTATTTTTTAAGTAAGTCCAATTTATCAGTTTATCTGGTTTTTCTTTTGTACATTTTATTTTTGGCATTGATATTTTAGCTAAGAAATCTTTGCCTAACCAAAGATTACAAAGATTTTCCCCCATATTTCCATCTAGAAGTTGAATAATTGTAGCTCTCACACTTCGGTCTACAATACATATTGAGTTTTTTTATTTTTGAAGATAAGGGTCTAATAAGTTTGAGGGGTTTTTTGTATCTGAAATCCCCATTTGTTCTAGCATCATTAATTAGAAACACTTTGTCTCCTGTCCTCATTGAATTGGCTTTGCAACTTTGTTGAAAACTGTCTTTATTCAGTTGATCTATCCATGTATGGATTATATATGGTTGATTACTTTAGCTTTATAATGTCTTTAAATCAGGTTCATACATTCTACCAACTGTTTTCTTCATCCAATTTTTCCCATATTAAATTCTTTTGCATGCCTATGTAAATTTTGAGATTTACCTGTCAATTTCTGCAGAAAAACATACTAATATTTTGATAGTAGTTGCATTAAATCTGTGAATAAATGTAAAGAGATTTTTATGCTCTTATTCATATATTTTCCTTGAAGAAAATGTTCTATTTTTCTGATCAATGAAAATGTTGTATTTTTAATTTTTCCCAGCAAATTTTAAGAAAATTTAATTCCTCCCATCTTTATTGTACAGCTTTTACTTCCCTATCCCAAATATATTTCTAAGTGTTTTATTCTGTTATTTTATTGATTTCCTTTTCGGGTTGTTCATAATTAATATATAAAATATAGTTGCATTTGCATATGAATCTTCTATCCTGCAATTTTGCAAAACTCATACATTCTAGTAGATACATTAGATTTTCTTAAATTTTCCACAGGTATGATCATATCACCTACAGAAAAGGGTTTATTTCTTCCCTTTCAACGTACAGTATGTGCCTTTAATTTCTTTTCCTTGTCCTTCTGTACTGACTGAACCTCAGTGGTATGTTAAAGAAGTAAGAACAAAAATCCTTGCCTTACACCAATCTTAGTGGAGAAGCATTCAGTCTTTCATAAATACATATACAATGTTAATTATAGGTTTTTCATGAATGTTTGAGTTACTGAGTTTTCTGTCATCTATTAGGTCACCGTGGAATTTTTTTAAGCCTTAATTTCTTTACTGTGGCATATTATATTAAATGATATTTGCACCTCAGACCAACGCTGCGTTTAAAATGTGATCATGATATATAATCTTTTTATATGTCGTCAGGTTCACTTTACTAATAGTTTGTTAAGAATTTTTGTCTCTGCACTCATGGGAGATACTGGCCAGGTCTTAGTTTATAATCTTTCTTTGGTTTGCATAACAGGGTAATGCTGGACTTACAAAATGACTTCCTTTTTTGTCTATCTTAATGGTTTTTATAGAATTAATTATTTTCTTTCTTAAATATTTGATAGAATTCACCCTAAAGCCACCTAGACTTGTAATGTTTTGTTTTGCATTGTTTTGTCTTGATGGCAAGTCTGTCAATTATAAATTCAATTTTGTAATAACAGTATATTCAGATTTTATTTCCCCTTGAGTCTATTATTATAAATTGTCCTTTGAAGAATTTGCCCATTTTATCTGTGTTGTGAATTTATTGGCATAAAGTTGTTTATAATGTACTCTTTAGTGTCCTTTTTATGTTGGTAACATCTGTAGTGATGCCCCCTCCTTCATGCCTGAAGTTGATCATTTCTGTCTTCTTTTTTTTTTTTTTCTTGGCCTAGCTAACACTTTAGTAATTGTATTGATTTTCTTCAAAAGTGCACATTTGTTTCTTACTGTTTTCTATGTTGTTGATTTCTTCTCATCTTCATTATTTTCTCTCCATTTTACTTTGAGTTTGGTTCATTCATCTTTGTTAGATTCTTCAGACCAAAGCTTAAGTTAACTTTGTGTCTTTTTAACAAAAACATTAAATCTATAAATTTATTCTCTAAAGACTGCTTTGTCAGCACATCGTACATTCAGATATGTTTTCATTTGCTTTTATTTCAATTATATTTTTCTTCTTTACCTACCTCCAGTTTACTTTTCCCAAAAGTTTTAAGTAATTTTCCCAAAATTTTAGTACTAATTTTTCTTTTTTAATCATGATTTTGTTTATGCCTAACAATTCTGATTGCTCAAATATTTTGCTCTTTATCTTTTTCCTTTGAGATAAATATTATCAGGCTTGAGTTTTTCACCTTTGGAATTTGACGTTCATAATTTATTGACTTAAACAGTGAAGTAGACTAACTTTTTTCATGTTTTTGCCAATGAAACACCAAATTCTAGTTAACTATTTTGAAATCAATGCAATTTAACATTTTAAGTAACACTTCAAATAATCAAAGTGTAGAGTGTGTATATGTGTATATTTTTATTGAAGGTAAAAGAATTAATTTTTAAAATATCTCAGGCTATTTTAAAGCCCAATCTGCAGCTAGTAAATAGTGTAAACTCACTTCACAGGTCCTTGATAGATTTTCATAAATGAATAGAACACTACTTCTGGCAAGGCTAGATACATAATTGGAATCTTTCTTACCCCATTCCCAAGTTATTCAACAAATGCATTTTGCCTATAAATATAAGACAGGAAAAAAGGACAATTATTTAAACTGATTGAACATTTTTATTTTTATATTTCTTTTAGAAATATTCTCTAAAAGTTCTATGAAAACATAAATATAGAAAATTTTTTAAATTTAAGAAAACCTATTAAGTGATTGCATATATCCTCGGTTTCAATAAATTTGTAGAAATGATAGTTTTAAAATTTTTGAAAGTTTGAAAATATACAGCATTTCAAAAACAGTGACTACATGGAATTATCATTTTAAATATTTGGATCAATATTCCATCTTATATTCCTTGTAATTTCTCCTCAGCCACTTAAGTCATGTGATATTAAGTTAGAATTTGTTCCACTTCAAACTTCTTTGATTTTCTTTTGATTTGGTAGGCAAATTAACACTGTAAATGAGATTTGAGTTGGATCACCTAAGGGGCCAAATTGTTTTTGAGAATGTAAATAGCATCATTCGCATACATAAAATCAATGTATAGATGAGCCTCATCTAACATTAAAGTGCAATCTCTCCTTTAAAAAATGTTTTGTAAGTAACTAACTCATATTCTTACATACTTTGAAATAAATTAAACTGCTGCTGTTAAATATTTACTAGTATGTCACTAATTCATAGTAATCCCCCCTCCATATTATCAGTCTGTTTTGTATTGATTATCAAATACACCCACAGTTTGAACATTCCCTTCCTTAACTTTTATTATGATTCATTTACAGGTTTGTCTTTTCTTTCTCACTGGACCTTAAGGCCAAAGTAAGCAGGTGTTACATAAATCTGAGCTCAACTGAAGTAAAACAAGGATGAGGGAAAATCATTCAGGGACTTTCCTTTGGGAATACCCCATAATCTATTGCCAAGTTCATTCCATTTCATAGATTAGGACAATAACCAGTTTTCCTTGTTTCTATAGAATTTCTCATGCAGTTTCCAAGATTGATTGATGTAATTTCCTGGGGAGTAGATTTCTTTCATTATCTGTTGTTATCTATTACTTTTTTTTTAATGTGAATTTCTTTTCATCAGGAGTAGTTAAAAGGCAAGTGTAAAACTAGCTAATTGAAAATTATTTACATATTTTTTATGTTCCACATGCCTTAGTCTAGAAAATGGTCTTATAACTTACAATTTTTATGATTTTTAAAATGTAATTTTGATAATTATTTTAAAGAAAAAATTTGTTTTCTCACGAAAATTTTTAAAGCATATTATTATTTTTCTAGCTGAATGTTGGCACTTCTCTATTTAACATCACAGAGGAAAGTTCCAGTCCTTGGAAATTATCTTACTAATTAAAGTTTAGTCAAACTAATAGCTAAATGAGACAAAGTAGAAATCAAGAATGAACTGTTTTCTAAAATTTGCCATGTTCTTTTACACAGGCTATAAAGTAATATGCATAGTGGCAAAAGCTGCTGTTTTCAGAAAGCTTCTTTTATTAGGAATGCAGTAGTTTAACTTTTGTCTTTAGTACAGCTTTTATTCTCTCTTAATTCGCAAACTGATAGTATTCATCCATATGGAAATGCACTTAGATGGTAAGAAAATTGATATTTGTATGATTGTATTGTATGGCCTGAAATATTTTTCCTTCATGGACTGAGATTGATAATTGAATTTTTGAATACTGCTAATGTCATTCTGTTATTGTTAGTTTGTTAAAATACAAAAGAACCTTGTAGTATACTTTAGAGAGCCATAGTAGCCAGAGAGAAATGACTCCTAAAATGCTAACCTTTAGGCTTCTCAAAAACAAAGGCAGCTGGGCATGGTGGCGCACACCTATAATCCCAGCACTTAGGAAGCTGAGGCAGGAAGACTGCCAGGAATTTGAAGCCAGCTGAGGCTACACAGTGAGTTTTGGAGCAGCCCGAAGTATATCATGAGTCCCTGTCTCAAAAAAAAAAAAAAAAAAAGCATAACAAACAAATAAAAAAGACAACTTGCTAGCCAGTCACTGTATGATAAAAGTCTTTTAGTGCCTTACTCTTAAAAGAGCAGCAAGAATTACTATTGATGATGGAAAATCTCACCCATGAATGAGATGCACCCAAGTAAGAGAACCTGGAGGAAATAGGTATAATTGTGTGAACAGAAAATCTGTAACAAAATTTGATTAATATCTTTGGATAAATAAGAAGAATGTGTTGCATCTTGAAAACAAAAACAGGATGATATCAAAATGAAAACTGAAGAAAAAACTGAGAATTTTAAACCATAAGATTGAATTAATTGTTTAACAAGCTTGGAAGATATGCTTACATTTTCCAGACAGTAGAGTAAGACAAAGATGGGAAATAGAGGAGAGGCTGAGGATTAACCCAGTAGTTTCAACATTCTAAGGAAAGGAGTCCCTAAGAAAGAAAAATTAATCCCCACACACCTGTGATCCCAGCACTCACTTGGGAACCTGAAGCAGGAGGACTGCTGCTAGTTTAAGGTCAGCCTGGCTATATAGTGAGTCCAAGACTGACTTGAACTACATAGTAACACCCTGCCCCCCTCCCCCCAAAAAATTTAAATAATGTAAGACAGTTTCCTAGACTGTAAGACCATGCTCTCCAGATTGTTCTATGTACGAATATTTAGACTTAATTCAAGGAATATTGTTATGGACATTAAAAAACCTTGAGGATAAAGTTAATATTCTGAAGCTTTACAAAAAGGAAGTGGTATAACATATATCAAGCTATGTATGGGACTAGGTGTGTAGCTCAGCATGTAGGAGGCGCTGAGTTCAATTGCCATGACCGTCAATCAGAAAGAAAAAAAAGCAAAGAAGAAAGAAGTGTACATCAAAGTAAACATAGACATAACATTGGCAACTGTGGCAGTTTCAACAATAACAATAACAACAACAATAGCAACAATGGAAGATAGTAGAATTCTGAGGGATGGCCTCAGAAGTGTTAACACGGCCCTACTGTCAGTCAGTTGTGTGGTTAACAGACGTGCCCAGACATGTTAAGACATAACAGTACCATGCTTGCAGTGAAAGTACACTGCAGAGGGGGGAGTTATTCAAGAAGTAAGAGGATGCAGGATCCAGGAAAAGGTGTTGAACAAAAAGAGACCACTACCCAAGGATGATAAAGGAGCACTACCCAAGGATAATAGCCAGTTAACTGTAAAAACTTACACACCTGAAGAAAGTAGAAGGGGGATTTCCAGAAAGGGAAAAAGGGGAAAAAAAATGAATTATATAACACACTGAGTATTTAGAAAATAGTATTGGTTTTTGATAGGTCTGATGGAACATCTGGATAACATTAGCATAGGAACATAGAATATTAAGCAAAAAATCTAAACGGCAAGTATTAACTCTAGGAAAAAATCAGTGTGGAAAAACAAAACTTGATTTTCTTTTTAACTCTGCAGTGTACAATATCTTTGCAGCTGTACCACTGAAGGTCCTATTAATTCAGCTGAAAATTGTGTGCTGATTATGTTGGTGAGAGTAGGGTTAGATTACTTTAAGAGCTAAACCTCATTTATCATAGTAGAATAGTCAGTAAACATTGCCTAAAATTTAGTAAATCTAGAAACAACAGAATAAGCATCCATTTTAAATATAGAGGAAAGAATAACGAAACATCTAAAAGAATTAAAAATGGAAGTCTTTGAGGATGACAAGCTGCCACTGTTTTTCTTTGTAAATGTTTAGTATTTTGGGCTTTTGCAAGTATCTTTCCTAAAAATAAAAATGTAATTTTGAAATTAATGGTATTTAATATGTCTGGGAAATAGAATGATTATGGCTTGTTGTCAACTTTTTATATTTTTGTCTGTTATTTTCTAGAGTTCCTGGAATAACTATTGCTACAGATATTATCTGTGGTTTTCCTGGAGAAACAGATCAGGATTTTCAAGAAACAGTGAAACTTGTTGAAGAGTACAAATTTCCAAGCCTCTTCATTAACCAATTTTACCCAAGACCAGGAACTCCTGCTGCAAAAATGGAACAAGTTCCAGCCCAAGTGGTGAGACATTTTCCTTATGAAGTATTAGTTTATGCCAACTTCTGTAAAAATGCAGCAGGATCATATGGCCAGCACCACTTGCTCAGGGTGTAACCCTTCAGCTACAGAATACATGGAAAATTTGCGGTGGGGAGACTGTGACAGAGTTAAAAGGCTGCTAAATGTTATATTTTTCTTCTTTTCAGGAGTGAGGTTTAGATACCTCTGTGGAAAAAAAAAATGTATTAATTACTAGGATTTGCCTGGATATGTAAAATAGATCTTTTTATGTTTCAAAATTCAAAATATATCTGAACATAGTCTAGGAGTGTTATTCAGTGGTAGAGAGCTTGCCTAACAGGCAGAAGGCCCTAGGTTCAACCCCCAGCACTGAAAAATAAACACACACTTACAGTTAAATTAGTATCTATGAGCAAAGACGTTTTGTGTTTCCCTGCTTCTTAAGAGGCTCTTATTGTAAGTTGGAAGTCTCATGGTTTTCCTGCTTCTCCAACAGAGAAATTTGATGACCTACGGTTTAACCATCTATGTCAGGTGTGTGTTGTTTTCACATGGAACCTCGATTTGCTTTCATCCTTTCATGTTCATAGATACAATAGAACAACATGACTCAAATGAATGTGAGTGAGTTTGAGATCTAGTAAAGGCAAGCTGCTTCCCAGGATGCCTCAGAAATTAATGATCTCAAAATAAATACTCATTTCTAGATTCATTGATTGAGCATGAGAAATTGTACAGTTAGCTTCAAGAAGATACTCAAATTATTTATTATTGAGAATATGATGCATATCCAACAAAATTCACTCTTTTTAGTGTATAGTCCTATGAATTTTGACAAATGCATACAGTAGTATAACCTATATCTCAGAGTGTAGAGAAGTTTCATCAGCATGCCTAAATTCGTTCTTACCTTTTTATATTCATCTTCTCTTTGCATCCTTAACTGCTGATGTGCTTACTCTCATACTCAACCCATTCTTTCTTAGAACTTTGCTTCTCTATAGTTTTTTGTACTAGATCAGGAAAGTAATGCTTTATCACAAGTCTTACAGTCATTTACAGCAGTTATACGTTTTCATAAAGTAAATGCTCAGGTATAACCAAACAGAAATAGAATCTTATTGGTAAGACAGAGGTCCTGTCATGCTTGAATGGATGACTTTCTTCTCCCATCCCCAAAAGAAACCACTTTCCTTCATTTGAACACTGTGCATTAGTGTTTTAAACTAGATATAAGTGAAAGAATTTATCAGTGTTTAAATTTTGTTTTCCTTAACATTATGTTGTTGAATCTAAAGTGTTTTTTAAATTCATTGCAATTGATCGATTTTTGTTGCTATATCATGTTCCATTACATGCATACATCATAATTTATCCATCCTACTAAAGGGGAGATGGATGGTTTCAGCATCCTAATACTAGTAATGCTATTCATACAGCTGTCAACATACTTGTTTTTATCTATTTTCATTGGCATGTGAACATTTCAGCTGTGTTGCTAGGAGTATAATTGCTGCATCATAGAAAACGCAGTTGAGGTACTTCACTGGATACTGCCAAGCAGTTTTCCAAAATAGTTGAATAGTTTACATTCCCAACAACAATGTATAAAAATGCTAAAAGCTCCACATAGTTGCTAGCACCTGGCCTTGTTATACTTTTAAAGTTAATCCACTACATTCTGATGGGAATGGAATGTAATCTAGTTGTGGTTTTTTATTTGCCTGCTAAACAGTGCAACAATATGCTTATTGTCTGTTTGAATATCCTATCCCAGAAGTACCTACTCAGATCTTTTGCCCATTTACCAACTGACTTTTAGTTTGATTTGTTCCTTGGCCCCTGATTTATAGAAGTTATGTATGTATGATGGAAACAAATAATTTGTAGATCATGCTAATTTACATTTATTCATTCTTTCTGTAAACTGTTTTTTTACTCTCATACTTTTTTGAACACTAGACTTCCTTAATGACAGTATAGTATAGATTATCTTATTTTCCTTTTTGTATTTATGTGCTGTTTGAGAAACATTTCCTCTTTCTACACCATCATGAAGGTATCCTTCAATGTCCTGTTCAAAAAATTTTACCAGTTTGCCTCTTACCTTTATATCTATGATCCAACTGGAACTAATTTTATTTAAGATCTGTGGTGTGTTTGAGAAGTAGGGGCAAGTCAAGGTGTTGGTGTTTTTTCCCCCTGTGAAGGTATCCATTTGAGTCAGTCATTCTTACCTCACTGCTCTGCTTGGTTATCTTTATAATAAATCAGGTGTCTGAACCTGTATAGGTCTTTCAGGGAGCTTTCTTCTGATCCCTTTGTCTGTTTGTTAATCTTGCTACCAGTGCAAAAGATTAATTATTATAACTTTATAGTAGTCTAACTATTTCAGCTCATTCTTCTTGAAAATTATTTTATATTTTCTTCCTTTGCTTTTCAAAATCTGTCAAATTCTACCTGAACTCATGCTGGAATTTTAATTAAGATGTTAGTAATTCTGTTGATCAACTTGAGGACAGTTAACACTATAATCTTATCAAGTTTTCTCTTTTTGAATGAAGTATCTTTCATTTGTTTTGATCTTTAACTTGTATTAGTAATGTTTTATAGTTTTCTGTGTGCAACTTCTCACATATCATTTAAAGTATTTGATTTATTCCTGTATATTCTCTTTGATGTTATAAAAAGATTTATTTTTCATTATTGTTATGTAGAAGTGTGATTAAAATATATTTCACATACATTTATTTAATTTACTTGGTAATTCTAATAGTTTTTCTGAAAGATTTTGTTTTTCCACATTCTCTATGTATACAGTTAAGTCATCTGGTAGTTAAAGTTTCCTTTTTTCCTTTCGAGTTTTCATGTTTTCTTTTTCTTGTCTTATTATACTGGCCAAACTTTCCAGTACACTGATGAATAGAATTATTCATCTTTACTGTCTTTCCAATTAGAAGGAAGAATTTTCATAATTTACCATTAAGTGTGTAAGTTAGCATAGTAGCATGGGGATTTGAGTTCTCTTCTGTTTTCTCAGAGTTTGTATATGCAATTGCACAGGTATGTTTTCATGGTGAATGGTATTGAAATTTATCATGTGCTTTTTTTTTCATCTATTGAGATGATGTAGTTTGAACTTTGTTCCAAGTCTTTTAGCATTGTAAACTATACTAAATGATTTTCAGACTTTAAATCAATGTCCCATTCCTAGGATAAACTTTTTTTTGTTCAAAACATGCAATTTTGACATATTGTTTCTGTTTTCTTGGTATATTTTGTGGAGAATTTTTGTGTTTTGGTTTATGTATAATACTGATCTACAGTTTTCTTGCAGTATCTTAATTTTGGTATCAAAGTAACATTGACCTCATGAAATGAGTTAGGAAGCATTTCTTCTTCTTTATTTTTCTGGAAGAATGCAGAACTGAAGGGATTGTGTTATGGAGGCATTATCTAGAGTAATACTCCTGGGCTTTCTCCCTCTTGACTTCCTGGCTGCTATAAAGTGAGCATCTTTCCTTCACCACACTCTTTTGCTGTAATGTTTCTGCCACACCAAAGATCTAAAAACAGTGATGCCTGCTGACTATAGACTAAAACCTCTGAAAGTATAAACCAAAGTAAATCTTTCCCCCTTTAAGTTCTTTGTCTCAACTTTTTTGTCAAAGCAATGGAAAGCTGACTAACATGGTAGGAAAGTTTATTTTGGCTCATAGTTTCAGAGGTTCCAGTCCATAGTCAGTTGGCCCATTGCTTTTGGTCTTGTGAAAAGGCAGTAAGCCATGAAAAAGGGTGTGTGGTAAAAGAGGCTACTTACCTCCTGACAGCCAGGGAGCAAAAGACAGTAGGCATGTAGAGTCCCAACATCCTTTTCCACAGCATACCACCAGTAATCTAACTTCCTCTCACTAGGCCCCACCTCTTAAAGGTTTCACAACCTCTCAGTAGTGCCACAGGCTGTTGACCAAACCATTAGTAATGGCCTTTTGGGAATATTCAAGATCCAGTCAATAGTAGACTGCTTAAAATGCAGACTTTTGGGCCGTATCATAACACTTATTCCTTCAGAGTCTGTGTCTCCAGGTGATTTCTCAAATACTTTACTAATTCACTGATCCTTTCTTGATTTGTTTTTAATCTCTTGGAAAATCTATGGCATTTTTATATTATTTAGTTTACTTTTTACTTCTACAATTATAGTTTGATTTGTTTTCATACATTCTAGTGTCCTGATTATATTCCTTTGATTTTCTTTTATGTTTAACTCAGTTATCTTAAAGTCTGCTTGGAATCTTCTAATATCTACATATACTGTTGGTCTGTTTCTCTTGTCTGTTTTGATCTTTTGATTTTGGTCATTTGTCTCTCTATCCATGTATCTGATAATTTTATATTGAATGATGATCATTGTTTCTGAAAAGAAAACAAAAAAAATCCTGGAGACTGTAGACTCCAGTATATCTGGAGGGCGTTTAAGATTGCTTCTGCCAGAAAATAAGTACTGATTATTTTAATCTGATACTGATTTTTGAAACTGATGTTCAGTCTTTCTAAATGTTGGTGCGTTTCTGACATGTTCTTTCTTTTTTAGTGCAACTGTGATGTGCTGGCAAGTATTTTAATAACAGGTCCATAGGGTAAGAGGTTCTGATTTGTAGCATTTGTCACTTTCCACAGTGTAAATACAGGTACTTCCATTATTGCCATGACATCACTGAACATGGAATTGGGAAGAAATGTACACGGTCAGCTTTTCTTGATACAAGCTGATCTAATATGCCACGAGTGTAGCTCTTCTGGATCCCTGATGTAGTTCTGTGGTGTTAAGAAACCTTTCCTCGTGGCCTGTCCCCAGCACTCATTTGTGTCTCCCTAGGCTTCTGAGAATGTCTCTGGCCTCACATATACTTTTCTGCTTGGCCACTCATCCCTTAGCCCCTGCTTCCAAGGTGATAAATATGTAGGAAGGAAAAGTAGCTCCAAGGACCGAGTACTTTTTCCCCTTGTCTCAGGGATTCTTATTCTTTAAGTCTTTACTGCCTCAGTAAGTTCTTGGTTTTCACGTAAGACATTTTGTAAATTGTATTCACCTTTTCTAATTGCCCTAGCAAGAACACTGGTCTGATGAAATCTATTTAATCTTAACCAGACCTGGAACCCACTGCAAAAAAATCAGCTTTCAGATGCCTTTTTTGCCTTGTCTTTACCTTCTAAACATAGTGCCTTAGCATGGGAAAATCAATTTAAAAAGATTTCATTTTTAAAAGCTGTTTTAGGTTAATAGCTAAATTGAGCAGGAACTACAGAGGGTTCCCACTTATTCCCAGCTCTTACACATGTCCAATCTCCCCCATTATTAACCTCCCTACCCAAGTGGTATGCTACAATTATGCTCAATGCAATGGCATATCATTTTATCTAAAGGCCATCGTTTACATTAGGATTCAGTGTTGATGGTATACATCTGTGAATTTTAATGTGTCTAATGACATATATTCACCACTGTAGAATAGTTTTGGATTACTATAAAATTTCTGTGTTCTACCTGTTTATCTCTCTTGCTCCCAACCCAAATAGTCACAGACCTTTTTCACAACTCCATAGTTTTTCCTTTTCCTTAATGTCCTATATTTGGAAACATGTAGCAGGTACCTGTCTTGGTTACTTTTCTTATTGCTGAGACAAAATATGTGACACCCAAAATTAAGGAAGGAAGAGTTTGTTTAACAAATGGTGGAGATTTCAGTCCATAATCAGCTGGCTCCAAGGCATAGCACAGGGGCAACACTTCAAGGTGGCAGAAGACTACAAAAGCAGCAAGAGCAAAGGGAGGGGCACAAGCCTCTTTTTCCTCCTTTATATTGTAAGCAGGCTACACTCCTCCTTCCCCGCAGGTGTAGCACTCAAACCATCTCCCTGCCCTCCTCTTGCCCAGGATGAGGATGTTTGCAAAGTAAGGACCCTGGCTCCCCTCTGAGTCCTTTAGTTAAACCTCTAAACTTCAGAAGTTGACATAATGTATCAACCATAACAGTAGCCTTTTCATATTGGTTTCTGTCACTTAGTAATATGCATTTAAGATTTCTTGTGTGTCTTTTCACAATTTGATAGCTCATTTCATTTTAGCACTGTGGTAAATAATACCTAGACATACCACAATTTATTTATCCAATCAACTCCTAGGGACATCTTGTTTACTTCCAAGCGTTGATAATTATGAGTAAAACTGTCATAAACATCTTTGTGCAGGTTGTATAGACATAATTTCAGCTCTTTCTGGTTTCAGTGTGATTGGTGAATCATATGCTAAAAGTGGACATATGGACAAAATACCCGATGTCCAAAATTAAGGAAGTAAGTATTTATTTAGCTCACAGTTTGTGGAGGTTTCCGTCTATAATCAGTTGGCTCCAAAGCAGGGTGGCACACGGTAGAGGGGCAACCATTCATGGTAGTGGAATACACCAGAAGCAACAAGATAGAGAGAATCCTCTTTCTGTCACTTATATTATATCCTTTCTACCAGGATTAGGACAGAGCCAATCCAATCAGTGGACGGATCCAGCAATCACCCAACCTTAATCCTGATACTCTTAATCCCAGCACCCTTAATCACACACTCTAGATTTAGCCACCTCTGAAAAAGCCCTATCGAAAACTGCCTGAGGCTTTGGGGAAACATGTAGACTCAAACCATAACATTAGCTTTGTAAGGAAGTGCTGCACTGTTTTCCAAAGTGACTGTACCATTTTATATCCCCACTAGCCACGCATGAGAGTTGCTATTGCTTCACTTCCTTTTCAGCATTCGTTGTTAATGTTTTGGAGTCTGGTCATTGTAATACTGGGTAACAGAAAGTCATTGTAGTTTCATTTTTGTTTTGTTTTGTTTTTTATTGGGGTGTGTGTGTGTGTGCACACTTGGCATGCATGCATGCACGCATGCTGTCGTGATTTAACCCAGAGCCTGGTGCATGCTAAATACAAGCTCTACCACTGAGGCCTATCCCCGGCTCACTGTAGTCTTAATTTACAATTCACTAATAACATATAATGTCGAACATCCTTGTATTTATTTTCCATTTATATTTTCTTTGGTGATGTGTCTGGTTCTTCAGCTTGTTTTTTGATGATGCTTGAGTTTTTTGTTGTTGACTTCTAAGAGTCCTCCATACATTTTGGATAATAATTCTATATTAGATAAGTGTTTTGAAATTTTTTCTCGTAGTCTGTGGCTTACTTTATCATTTTCTAAAAGCAGAATCATTTTTTATTATATACCCCATTAGAAGAGTTACCAGCTTTCCATTATACTCTAAATAAGATAGTAGCCTTAGGTCCCATATTGTCATAGGCTTTCTTATGTAGCTGTTTATTTTTTTATTCTCAGTTCCACTGTTCTGTTCTCAAGAGCCAGTACTATCTGGTTCTCCCACACTGTTGCCTTCCTCACCCAGCTGTCTCTTCATTAAACCTCTTTGTGTTCGTTTCATAGGGTTGGTATAACAAAATACCACAAAGGAAGGGATTTAGAACAAATTACACTTATTTTCTCACACTTCTGAAGGCTAGAGGTGCCTTATAAGCAGAATTCTTCTTCACTTCCTCCCAGGTTCTGGTGATTTGCCAGCAGCCTCTGGTGTCTGTAGCATGTAGCTACATAACTCCAGCCTCTGCCTTCACTGTCACAAGGTGTCACTGTATGTGTCGTCACATGGTTGTCTTCTTGCAAAGACTGCCACCCTACTACTCCTCTTAACTCATATCTACAACAATCCTGTATCTAAATATGGTCATATTCTGGGTGCTGGGGATTAGGACTTCAATGTAACTTTTTTAAGGGTGACAGTCCCATCTACAACATTCCTCTGCATTTCTGTAACTATGTTCTAGTTCAAAACTTTTGAATGAGGTTTTATCACTAGAAAATTCAGATAAATAGAATTAAACATTAGAGATGAAACTTAAGAGATCTGCAGTCCAAGAGATGATATCTGACATACATTGAGTCTTCTTTGCACCTCATGCATTCACCAAAAGTAATAAATAGTTGTTTACACTGCTGATCTCAGCTAGTTTATCAAAGTGTTTATACAATTTGAATTCTTTAAACTATAACACTTGCAAACTGGATAAGTATTATTTCTTATCTGGTTTATTTCTCATTTCCTTCTCCCCTCCCCCAAAAAAAAACCACAGTGAAAGTACAATCTAACTTATTTTTGGAAGAACAACATAGCAATTTCTTTTAAATAGTGGCTTTCTCTACTTTTAGAATGATTCTTAGTGAAGATACACTGTTTTCTTGATTGCATTTTATTTCTGCTAAAAACAAGTCTCAAAACATGTTATTCTCTCATAAGTGACATATAATAAATTGCAATGTACTCTTCACTTTCTTCATAACTACTTTCATGTAAATACAAGCATTAATATAAATTTCAGTGTTCTCAATGTATTATAGAAGTGCTCTGATAAATGAACTAAATTATGTATATTTCTTGTTTATGTAAATCACCAAACAGATAAAGAACTGGTTAGTCAAATCTTGCATTTGTATAAGGCAAGATATAAATTCTTGCATAGTGAAAAAAGGAATGTAACATTTGTAAGTTTGTAATGAAAATAAATTAGGCAATATATTTTCATGATCAGAATAAACTAAATTTTATTTTTTCTTAGCTTTTGCATAATATTATTTATACACAGTGGACCCTTGACTTACAAACTCAATGCAGTCACAAGGGCTGGTGTTTAAGTCAAGACTGTTTTTCCCAAAGAGATAATGAAAATACCCATAATGCATTTCAAACCTCCCAGAGTACCCTTAACTAACCTTTTCATAATAAAAAGGGTTGTGTCTTGGTTACTTTTCTCTCATTGCCAGGACAAAATACCCGACACCAAAATTAAGGAAGGAAAGGTTTATTTAGCTTACAGTTGGTGGAGGTTTCAATCCATAATCAGCTGGCTCCAAGGCAGGGTGGCATAGCACAGTGGCAACACTTCAAGGTGGCAGAAGACAGCAGAAGCAGCAAGAGCAAGAGAGGGGGAACAAGCCTCTTCTCCTCCCTTATATTGTAAGCAGGCTACCACCTCCTAGGGTGGGTGTTGCACTCACACCATCTCCATACCCTCCTCCTGCACAGGCTGAGGTTGTTTACAAAGTAAGGACTCTGGCTCCTTGCTGAGTCCCTTAGTTAAACTTCTAAACCTCCCAAGTTGACACAATGTGTCAACCGTTACAGGTTGTATAATGTGTGTAATTTACCAGAAACATCAATAATTTTCCTAGTATATTCACCAAAATTTACAAAATATGCCTAGTTTACCAGAAATAATCATTTCATACTGTTTTCACTGTGCAAGTTGACATCTTTGACTTTTAGGAAGGGAGAATGAAATGGAAGGTGATTATTGTTTGGAAAGAGAGTCCCCTTCCATAAGAACATCAAGAATCTGGGCTCAGACTAATGCTTATGTACACTTACGTATGCTTTTCTGGCATCATGGGTCTTTGTTTACAACCACATGTGTGACCAGCATTCAGATCGTAGCTTAAGACTTTGGTTGTAAGTTGAACCTGATGTGCCAGTTGCAACTCCAGGGTTCACTATGTATGAGATTTAATAGTGAAATCACCTAAACCAGATGAAAGTGACCTCCGGCTTTTGAAAGAAAGGTCAAATTTGCTGTTTATATTTTCTCTTCCATTAATTTTCCTACATTAGTCTTCATTCATCTTAAGTAATTCCAATAGTATTTTTAAATCCTGGCGAGGCTATTTAGTCTGTGTTTAAAAGGTCACTTAAATTTAAAATATCTTTTGATGCTTACCTATCAATTACATACTTTCCTTTTTAGAAAATTTTTATGAAAAGTAATGAAGCTGAGATGAAATCTTTAATTTTTTATCTTTATTTTAAGAAGCACTTGGAAAAGAATCATATGACAAGAATGGCTGTTGGGATGGGTTTGCAAGTCTAAATGGTGGTACTAAACTTCACTTGCTTGCCATATATCAAGAGTAAAAGTAATGTCTCTACATACATGTCAGTATAAAAGGATTATAATTTGCTTACCTCAAATTTCTGGAGGCTGCCATGGATACATACTTCCTGCATGAGCCCAGAGGAGCATGAGTGTTTCGAGCTCACTGGAGGAATGTCACAGGAGTAGAAAGAGACTACTGACACTGCCCATGTTAGATTTGCTTATGAGTACAGTTTTACTGCAAGTCTTCGAACCAAGGCAAAATGACTACTTATACTAGATGTGAAATAAAGAATGTGCCATTAATCCCAGTACTTTGGAAGCTGAGGCAGGAGGATAGCAAGTTCAAGCCTAACCTAGGCAAATTAGTGAAGGAGGCCTTATCTGCAATTTTTTAAAAAATACATTTTTAGAGAACTAGGAATGTAGCTCAGTGCACAACCACTGGGTTCAATCCCCAGTACCACACACAAACACACGCATGTGCACAGACACACATACAAGTGTCTTCAGTCATCTACAGAAGCTTATTCAAAGATTTATAATGGCTCTCCCAAATCTTGCCATTTGTGAGACCAGGACTTACTTTACTGAAACACGCACAGGCACGCACACACACACAAAATAACAACATATGACAAAGAGTTGTGTTAGTGTCCCTAAATGTTTCAAAATCATTTTATTTCTGAGTATGACCCTAAAGTTTAACAACTCAGTATTTTAAGGAACATCAAGTTGTCTTAATGAAAGGAAACCTGATACTTTATAGTCTCAGGTTTTCAAATTAAATGTTTTTTCTTTGGATGGAGAGGAACAAAAAATATCTCCCAAAGAATTCTATGCTCTAGACTGCTAAGTACATTTTGTTCTAACCCACTTATCAAGCACACTTCTAGGGAGCGCATTTCTGGAGGTCTCTTACTTAAATTGATGGCCTCTTGAACTTGTGTTTGATCCCTTCTAGTTGCTCTTTAAACTCTTTTCTGGATACAATACTTCTCTTTTTACTTCTCTTTGATAGAGATTTTAACCTGACCATGATTTTGTTGCATCTGGATTTCAGCAGATCACTTAACAGAGTTTTTCATGATGAACCCATGGCAACATATGGGAATGGAAGCTAAATTAGAATCCCCTACCTTGCTGGGGTTTTTATGCAAGTAATATTCATCTTACAAGTGATGAGTTGAACTTATCTCTAAGGCTTTTTGAAATACTTAATAACTCTCAACTTTCTACCATGGTTTTAAGGGCACCTATTAATATATACTGTATATGGGAAGATGTAGATGCTTTCATTTTCTGTTACCTCCATTTCCCTTTATTTCACCTTCTACTTATTATGAATCCAATGACTGTGTATAATGCATTAATCAATTTTTCCCTGGATGTAAGCCAGAGATGGTGAAACAATTATTAAATTAGTCATTTATGTGAACCCAAATGGCAGCAAAGAGACTGGCTGTGATAAGCAGAATAATGGGCTCCGAGAGATGTTCACACCCTAATTCTAAAATGTGTCTGTGTTACCTTTCATAGTAAAAAGGATTTTGCAGATGTGATTGTTTTTTCTGTTTTTAAAAACTATAAATGTTGTTTGGTACATAACAATTGTGTATATTTATGGGGTACAGAGTGATATTTTAATACATACGTGCACAGTGTATTTATTAGAGCAAGATAATAGGAATATTCTTCACCTCAAACACTTATCATTTCCTCATGATGGAAACATTCCAGATCCCCTCGACTAGCTATTTTGAAATATGCAATTAATTACTATCAGCCACAGTTGTCCTACTGTGCTGTAGAACAGTAGAAGTTATTCCTCCTGTCCTGTACCCCTGCATCGGTTAACCATCCTTCCTCTGCCCCACCGTGCCCAGGCTTCTAGTGACACTATTCTACTCCCAACTTTGGCTAGAGCAATTTCAGATCATCTGCTGCATTAAGCGAGAACTGTTACACATTTGTCTTTCTATGCTTGATTTATTTCAAAAACTAGTGTCCTCCAGATCTACCCATGTTGCTCTGATGACAGGATTTCTTTCTTTTTTATGACTAAATAATAATCCACTGTAAAATACCATGCTTTCTTTATTCATTTATCTCGCAGTAGACACTCAGGTTGATTCCATATCACAACTATTGTAGTGTGCAGTAAACATGGGAGTGCAGGTGCCTCTTTGACTTATGATTTCTTTTCCTCTGGAATATACACTCAGTAAGGGGATTGCAGTTAAGTTTTCTAAACTCTGAAAATGGAGAGATTACGGTGGGTTATCTGGTTAGACTCAGAAAGAGAGCCAAGTTAGAGACCGCAGATGTAAGGACAGGACTCGAGGTCAGATTGGTATGTTGTGAAGAAAGAGCCCATGGTCTAAATAAAGCATGCATATGACCTCCAGTGGCTAGAAAAGGCAAATAGATGCTACCTGGAGCCTTCAAAAGGAACACAGCTCTGTCAGAACCCTCAATTTCACCCATAAGACTTGTTTCAGATCTCCTGACTCCAGAACTTCAAGAGAATGAATTTGTTTGCCTGGTTTTGGATCCGGAAATTGAACCCGAGGCCTTGTGCATGCCGGGCAAGGACTCTACCAGTAGGTTACACCCACCATCCTTCGTATTTTGAAAAAGGATCTTACTGGCCTCAAACTTGGGATCTCCTTGCCTCAACCTCTGAAGCTGCTAATTTTATTGTTTTCAAGTACTGTATTTGTAGTAATTTGGTACTATGAAATAGGCAACTGTGGACCAGCTGTAGGATATTTCGATCTAAAATCAAAGTCTGGCTTTTAGAGACAGCTAAATTAGCTGATCTTTCAGCTCTTTTCCTTTTCCTCCTCCCCCTCCTCCTCCTCCTCCTCCTTCTGTGCTTCTTCTTTTTTAAGACAGAGTTTCACTGTTAAGTTCAAGATGACCTTGAACTCACTTTGTAGCCCAGACTGTCCTTAAACTCAGAGATTTTCTCCTGAGTCAGCCTCCTGAGTGCTGGGATTACAAGCATGCGCCACCACACCCGGCTCAGCTCCTTGTCTGCAGTGTTTGCTGTGCTAGGAAACACACAGTGTTCCTAAGTCAGTGAACACTTAGCTCGATGTCACCTAATAGGCATGGTAAATTGTTGGGCCCAATCATAATGTTGACAGAAGTAATAAAGGTAACATCTACTTAGCCATGAGTGTGTGTCAGGAATTATTCTGTACACTTTATCTTGTCTGATTTCATTCTTACAACTCTGAAGTAAGCACCACTATTGTCAGTTTACATACCAGAAAATGGAAGCTCAGAGTAATGAATTAACTTGCCATAGTCACACAGAGGTGCTTCTGCCTGCCTCTCTGCTCTTAGGTCAGAACCATTCCCATCACACTTTCCACTCCCCCATCAACTGGCTACTTGTGAGTCT
>RJWM01023567.1:0-38306 GCA_004363535.1 Dasyprocta punctata
GGAGCTTCTCAATTTGAAACGAGTGCTGCCAAGTTGAAGAGGAAATATTGGTGGAAAAACTGCAAGGTAATCCTCTCCTAACTAACCTTTGTATGAAGTACCCCTTTCCAGTCTCAGGCTGGGCAGAGGGTACAAATATTGGACTTCCATGAATCTGGAAGGTGGTTTTGACTTCCTGCATGCAGACCTGTGAGTCTTACACACAGACTGCATCCTTCTCCTCGTCCACCACCAGGAATCCTCATATTCCGTGGCTGATCTGGTGCATGGAGTGATAGAACAGGATGCCCCACACCCACCAGGCAGGACCACTCGGTCAGTGTGCAGGTGGTTCTGCCAGTGGCTCCAGAGCCAAGGGAAAGAAACCTGGAAAGTCAGCACACTGCAGGAGATGGCAGCTACACGGGGAACAGAGTCTGCAGCAGATTTGATACAGCTAGCAAATAGGTGCACTGCAATCAGATCACACTGTGTCCTGCCCCTGCCATGGTCAGCAGTGACACTGAGACACATGGAACATAAGCTTAGGCACCCCGCCTGGTGGGGAGAATTTATACACACGAACAGATGCTTTGCGAGGGGCCACAGATCATTGGCACACATTTTAAAAAGCAGTTCAGTAAACTTTAGGGCCTAATTGAGACCATTAAATGTAGGTGTTAGAAATGATGAGTTGTTCCAGATTGTAGCACACATGGATTACTATTGTAGGGCACTCCTCAGGAAGCATGTTACGTCTTTTCATGGATGTGTGTTTTCTTACAGATGTGGGCCATAGGGATTAGTGTGCTGGTGATCATCATTATCATCATCATCGGTGAGTTCATTCCTGCGTGCACAAATGATTAGCTGTACAGGAATACAGAATAAAAGCTCCCTCAGAATACTAGCTCATTCCAGGGTTTTTAAAGAATTTGCATTAGCAAATCTTTTAAGTACTAGAATTTTGTATGATTAAAGTCTGAGATTTTTTTTTTACATGAACATCAGTTCTTTGAGGTAGGGGAACTGATAGCTCAGTTTTTCTCTCTGAATGTATTGATGTTATGCATTTTTCTTTTATGTAGTGTAGTTATTAAAAGACTGGGCTACCTGTGATCCATCCCTGCTCCATCCTCATCCAGCCTGTGCCCTTGGGCAAGCAATTTAGACTCTTGACCTCCAGTTTCCTCATTTGTAAAATGGGTATAATAACAGCATCTGCCTTGTTTGTTTTGAGGACAAGTCTGGTTAATGTATAAAAAGTGCTTAGTATACATGGCATCTAGCATGTACAGTAATGACAAAAATAGTTAATAGCAATGATTATAGATATGTAGCACATATGAATATACATAAACATATAGCCATTACTATCCTTGTACATAATATTAGAAGAACCTTTTAGCCCAGTATATAGGTACTCCTTAAAGAAGCATGTCTTCCTTTCATTGCTAGGTCAATGTCAGTGGATATTGCTCTTTAATGAGTTACTTGGATGTGTTTTTTTCCCCTTTTTTTTTTTTTTTTGCGGCACCGGGGATTGAACTCACAACCTTGCGCCTGTCAGACAGGCGCTTAAGTAACGAGCCAAACTCCCAGCCCTGGTTTTTTGAGGCAGGGTCGCACTGTGTAGCTCAGGCCGGCCTTGCACTCGCGTTGTAGCCCAAGCTGGCCACGAACTCACAACGCTCCTCCTACCTCAGCCTCCCGAGTGCTGGGATTAAAGGCATGCGCCACCACGCCCGGCTCTTCCCCCTGTCTTTTTGAGACAGGGTTTTGCTATGCAGTTCTGGCAGGCCTTGAACTCACTTTGTAGCCCAGGGTGGTCTCGAACTCACAGCAATCTTCCTGCCTCAGCCTCCTGAGTGCTGGGATGACAGGCGTGCACCACCATACCTGGTTGGTGACTGTAGGCTCCCCTACCTTTCTGCAGCATGCACTGGAGTCTCTAGTGGGAAATGGGTCAGATGGGATCCTGTTCACTCCCAGTGTGCACTGAGAGACTAAACCACCCTTTCTCCTGTTTCTGCCTCTCCCTCCCTGCTTCTCAGTGTGGAGTGTCTCTTCTTGAAGAACCAGTGAAACTCCAGCTTTGCTGTTCAGGAAACCTTCAAGACCTTTGACTTTGAACCTGCTATGTTATCAAGCTTACCTACTGTTATTTCTAAACTGAGTATTTTTGCTAGTTCATGTAAAGTTCAGTTTCTAGGAAATGTGCCTTTGTTTTTTAATATGCACTCCAAACTAGAGGTGTGGCCAGCCCTGCCCACCTTTTGCACAGAGCCTTTACAGATTTACTGATGCGAGGACTTTCTACGCTGCAGAGTGCTGTACTCTAGACACAGTATTGTCACTAATGAATTGCCACTGATCCCAGCTAAGTTAGCTGTCCTGGACGTCTGACGTTACCTGCAGCTCCACATTTTAAACCGTTAGGTAATGAGATTTCCAAGTTGTGCCTTCCAGAACACTACTGCCTAACACACATCTGTGACAATAACGGGCCATACCTTGCTTTCGTACTTCCCTAGTTCTCTATAAGAGACTCAGTCCTTTTTATAAGTACTACTGACTCGCTGTATTTAAAATGAGATGCTGGTGAAGATTTTTTTGCTTTTACATTAGATAGAAAGATGTTTACTTTCTTGTTACATATCACTTCTAAGATATTTTAATCAGAAATAGTAACCCTTTAAAGAAGTTTTTAAAGAACTATGCCTGCGACCAAAGTTTCTGTTTTGCCAAAATGTTAAAATATTGAGTAAAGTGTCTTTCACGTCTGTCTCTGACAGAATTCAGAAAAGTGCCAAAAGAAGCCTTTCAAAAGGACAGTGGTACTAGCATGTGTGACTTTCCCCAGCTCGGCAGCTGAGGTTTGAAATGCTGCCGGCAATATGGTCCCCTCCTAATGCAGGGTTTTCACAGGGTAGAGGTTGGACTGAAACTCCCACCACCTTGTACTTGTAGACAGAGGGCCTCCCCAGCAGACTGTAGACCAGCAGCTCTGGGCTCCAGTGTGTGACAGTCCGGTGGCCCTCAATTAAGACCATCTGTGAATTTGATTATCACCTGGCCCAGGCCTCCCATGCGACAGCACTTTGAAATTTGTTTCCTGTTTTTATTCGAATTGTGCTTCCTAAACCTTCTAAATTATGCTCTGGAGGCACCGGTCAGGGTAGCTGACCCAAGATGTTTTCTATCTTCTGTGTCATAAACTGCACAGATGCTGCTTTGAAAATAGCACCTGAGAGACTTGGGTACATGCAACTTTTAACAATGGGGTATGGGCTTAAAAGTGGGGTTTCAGGTATGTACGAAAGAAAACAGGCAAGGAGGCACTGGGGGAGAAACACAGGCTTTACCACTCTGGCCATTTTTTCCAGAACCTTCTAGGTATTGTTCACATGCTAGTATGACTGACAAAGTAGCCCCAGCTGAGACGTGTCAGGACCCCGCTCCCTGTCTGTACTGTGGCCCCTGGCACCCCTGAAATGATGGAGTGTTGAAGACCTGCCTCGCAGTGTCCCCCGCTGGCAGTGTCAGGACTTGGGCCCGGGAGCTGGCCGTGTCAGACTCGGAAACCTTGGTGCTCTCTCCTTGCTCCACACTCAGTCCATGTAACCCACTGGCGCCTGCATTAACCCAAGAATACCTCGCCTGTGTCTGCACGCAGCTGGGAACTAGCCCGCTCTCACGAGCTGAATAAAATGTTTATAAACATGATGCTGGCTCCTGTGTTCCTTGGGGAGGGGTGGCTGCGCCTGGTCCAAGTCCTAAACGGATTCTTCCCCCCCAACCCCCTTACAAACTTCCATTTCTCCTCGTCCCGGCCCACCCAGTTCCGGGTTTGCCCTGCCCGAGCGGGCAGAAGCCTCCCGTCTCTCGTGAAAAGTTCTCTTCAGCATGGAGGTGAGTTGGGGGGCCTGTTTTGAGCCTGGAAGGTGGCCTTTCGGAAGTGACGTGCAAGCTGGCCTTGTGTTTGGTAGACTAGCTGACCTACCACGGCCAACCCTCGTGTAGTTCTTGTTTCCATCCTGTGTATCTTTCCTTCCCTCGAATATACTTACACTTTCACTCTCTGACCCCAGGGAACACTGCAATCTGGGTGAAGCAGATTTTTCGTTTATAGTAGAAAAATCCAAGTACCAAATACTGATCCTTAACCCCAATCCCATCTTGATCTGGCCGCAGGCCGGTCTCCGGGCGGGGCTAATGCTTGTCAGGACCTGGGCAGCAGAGCGGGCCTGCGTGAGCTGACCGCTCCGCCGCTGGGCCCACTTCCAGCCAAGGCCGAGCGGCTCGGGGTTCGGGGCTCGACCCATTCTCTGGGGCCCTCAATTCACCAGGTTGGGTGCATCCCCCCGACCCCCTCCCCCTCACCGCAGTAGAGTTATTTTCCGCCCAGCGCCAGTCTTAACGTTTTGTCTCTCAACGCGGGAGCACCCCGAAAGGGCAGGGACTTTTGTCTGCCATTGTCCTCCAGTTTGACAGTCATCCCTGACCAGGCATGTACTCAGTATCTGATGAATGAATGCAAGCTGCGGGAATTTCTTGGGCTCCTTACCACTCCCAAAAAGACCACTGCAGAGTATCTCTTGGGGATCCAGTACATAATGACAGCCACTCACGTTTCCTCACGCCCTTCATATACAACTTTCCAATAAATACGAGCTTTGATATACCAGGCAGCAGGGTTTCTGCCCTATGCCTTTTAATTTGGATAAATTGAGAGGCCACGCAAAAGGCGCTTTCAGGCTTTTTTAAAGGCCAGCGAGGCGTGGAAGCCCCACCAAACTTCCCTTTTGGAAAATCAGACTGAGTTTTAGCAGCTCTGTTCCCCGTTCCTCCAAACCCACCGTTCGCTTGCAGCAGGAGAGCGAGCAAAGTAAGGAAAGACGAAGACGCTGTGAACTCGGGACCCGAAAACGCCGCGCCGTCCCAGAGCTCGCCACGCGGCGACGCCCAAGGGACCCGGGAAACAGGCGAGCCACTCAGTTTCTACCTGCCTTGCAGCTCACGTGGAGGCTGTGTCGGGCCCGCCCATCTTCCAATCAAATCCCACCCCTCCTAATTGACAGCTTCTGTGCCCTATCACTCCCACTTGGGCTGCGCCGGTCCCTCCCCCAAGGAGCCGAGTGCTCTGCCCGAGTCTCCCAGATCGGAGTGTCCGCGCCGCCACTCTGCCCTCAACCCTCGCTCCGGCCCGCCGGGATTGGCCGGCCGCCACCCTTCGCACCACCCCCGTGCGTTATATAATGTGTTCTGGGGCCCTCGCCTCCACCCACCTGCCTGCGGTTATGTAAGCCCGGCGTCCGGATTTGAGGCTTCCGAGCCAATGAGCGCCCGTACAACCGTCTGCCGTGGCCAATCCGCGCGCCAGGGGGCGTGGCCGAGTCCTGTGGCGCGCGCGGGGCACGCGGCGGGCCTCGAGACTGCGCGCGCGACCTGGCGCCAGCGGTTGGCGGGGACTTCAGTTCGGCCCGGCGGGAGGCCTGCGAGCGGGTGAGGCCGGGCGCCCGACCCTGCCCTCGGCCCGGCGGGAGGCCTGCAAGCCGGTGAGGCCGGGCGCCCGACCCTGCCCTCGGCCCGGCGGTCATGGAACGTGGCGCCCCCGCGCGGCCGCCGCCCCGTGTGCGTTGCTCGCGTACTCTGCGGGTTGAACAGGCAGGGGGGAAAGTTGGTCCGCGCTGAGGACCCCGGCCGGCCCGGCTTCCGGCCTCCAGCGCTTCGGTGGCCCCGGCACGTTTGTCTTCTCCCCGCCCCCGGGCTGGGCTCCCGGGCCCGGAGAGCCCTGAAAGGTTCGGTGGACATGCAGAGAAGAGCGCCCCTGAGATGGACGTGGGCGGCGATCGAGCGGGATGGTCGTGACTGATCGCCCCCGAACGCCCCGGCGGGGATCGGAATGAGAAGTCTGACTGTCGCCGCTTTCCCCACAGCGAGAGAAGCAGGCGGCAGGCCTGGGGCTCCGCGAGATGGACCCTGGCGGGGACCGGCCCACGCCCGCCACCCACACCTTCAAAGGGCCCTGGGGCCCCGGGGCCCAGCTGCAGGGGACGGACGGGGACTGCAGCCACAGGTGACGCCCTCTCCGGTCCACACCTGGGGTTTGTTGTCCTGGCTGGCGCTGGAAAAGGGAAAGCTGGGTGTAGGGCTGTACACACTATTGTTGAGGGTGGGGAGGGTCGGATGGGATAATGGAGACCCCGAAGAAAATTACCCAAGCTCCTGAGAACCTGAAAAGTGATGGAAGAATTTGTCTGAGTTGGGGCTCGACTGGAAAGTGTTGGACAGCTTCCAATCGCTTTGCCTGCGGTTCCCTACTTGTGAGAAAAGGAATCATAAACCTGTGACCTGAACCCGCCGGTGCACATAGAAAATAATACGCATTTGCCAGGCTGGCAGCTGTCGTTACCATTTCTCTTTCTTTTATTGTAATCTTCCAGTGAGCAAGAAGATCAAAAGAAAGTTTCTCAAGAACTTACAATGGCTGTTCAAGAAATGAAAAATACCTGCCAGGGGAGAGACACAGGAAACCACGCACCTCAGATGTCCTCAACTATTCCCTTGGCTGTGTGTACAACGTGCAAGGTACACGGGCTGCGGGGGAAGCTAGCATAGGGGCAGCCCCGCACACGCTTGGGGTTTAGTCCCAGGTGTAAGGTGAGCAAATTTCTGTGCAAGATGAGCAGATTTAATAGTAGTTTCTTTAGTGTCTTCAGGAGAACCTGATTTGGCTAACAGTTTAGTAGCTGCACAATATTTTGCTGATCTGCTGCAAAAAAGAAAGGAGGCAGAGTTGAGCATAAGCACATTTCAAAGGCTAACTTTTTTTTTTTTTTTTTTTTTTTTGTACCAGGAGTCAAACTCACACCCTCGCGCCTGCCAGGCAGTCGCTTAGGCCACTGAGCTTAATCCCTAGCCCTATTTTTTGAGACAGGGTCTCGCTATGCAGTTCAGGCTGGCCTTGAACTCACTTTGTAGCTCAGGATGGTCTTGAACTTGCATGAATCCTCCTGTCTCAGCCTTTCAAGTGCTGGGATTAAAGGCATGTGCCACCACACCCGGCTCAAAGGCTAACTTTTAAAATGAATTTTGTCTTCCTTTGAAGTTAAAAGAGAAAATATATGACTAAAAATACGATTCTCTGTCATGCACACACTTTGAAAATGCAATCATATTACATGAAGAATTTACTACATTAAAGATGAACAGTGTTTTCTTTTTTCTGACTTTTTCTTCTCAAGGGATTTTATAAAGTTGTGTTGTCTTCTGCACAAACCTGTATGCTTCATCTGTGATACGTAGTTTCTGAATGCTGGAGTAATGTTTCCACCATAAAGCTCATGTATGTGTATCTGGAACTTTGAGTTTCATTAACCCATTTTAGTACATCAAGTGTATTTTGTGCCCTGTGATGTACATCATGCAGAATTAATGAAACTCACACTCTTTTAAGTTTTTTTTAAAGAGAAAATGGACACAAAAGAAAAAAAGCAAAAGAGACAAACAACAACAACAAATCCGATACAATAACATTATAGGTTTACAAAATGAGATGATTGGAATTTGACAGTGGTTGTAATATTGCATATTATTACCTTCAAAGAGTTGTTTAGATTAACAGATATAGACGTGTAAAATTGATCTAATCATATGGATATTAACTGTTCTTTTTCAATAGCTAATGCATTTAGTAGTATAGTCATTTTAACTATCTTATGTGTACCTATATATAAATTTATGTCTTTTTCCTTTTCCCTTCCTTCTTTTCTCCTTTTCCTTTAGAATACCTTTTGTTAGCTTCAAAATAACTGCCCATACTATCAAGCATAATATAATCAAACAAAATAGTACAGAATAAAACCAATGAAAAACAAAACAGTGGAAGCAATACATAGCAAAACAACACTGATTTCTATAATGCCTCTTATTATCTTCTAAGCAGTTGCCTATATCATCAGTTATAATACAGTTAAACCAAAATAGGTTAAAATCACTCAAAACAGAACAATGAAAGCAATACAGGATTTCAAAACAAAGTGGTCAAATATCAATAATGGCTACCCTAATATATTTTGTTATCTTTGAAGTAGCTGTCTGTGTCATCATATATAATGAAATTAGGCAGGTCGAGACAGAATAAGATCAAACTAAACAGCTCATTGAAAATGATACTGGACTCAAATCCCGATGATGGATTATTCAATTGTCTGCCCCGCTCAGTGATATCCCTCTGCCACTGTTTCTGGAGCTGTGGTCTTTTTTATCTCTCTCTAGAATGTCCTTCAGTATCCTTTGTAGGGTTGGTTTGGTTGTCATAAATTCCTTCAGTTGTTCTTTGTCGTGGAAGTATCTTGTTTCTCCATTGATTTTGAAAGATAGTTTTGCAGGGTACATCAATCTGGGTTGGAAGTTGTTTTCTTTCAGGGCTTGAAATACTTCACTCCAAACTCTTCTTGACCTGATGGTTTGTGTTGAGAAGTGTGTTGTGATTCTGATGCGTTTTTCTTTGTAGGTGATGTTTCTTTTCTCTCACAGCTTTTAATATTCTGTTCTTGTGTTGAATTTCTGGGATCTTGATTATTATATGTCTGGGTGTAGATATATTTTGGTTATGGTTAGCTGGAGTACTATATGCTTCACTTATCTGAAAGTCACTTCCTTTTCCCATGCTTGGGAAGTTTTCTAAAATTATTTCTGTAAATAGGCTTTTAATTTCATTTGTATTGACCCCTGGTTTTTTACTCACACCTTTTATTCTTAAATTATGTTTCTTTGGGTTGTCATGCAGCCGTTGTATTGTTGCTTCCAGGTTCCTTGTTATTTTTAAGAGCTCTTTCCTTTATGATCACAAGCTGCAAACCTGTCTTCAAGGTTTGAAAGTCTATCTTCAGTTTCCTTCAAGTGGTTTTGCCAACTTCCATTGGCATTTTTGATTTCCTGGTAATCTCTTTGAATCTGTTTCATGTATTCTAAATCTTTTTTGTATTCGCGGTGGCTGGCACGAAATTTACCAACCCTGTTTACTGGTGCATAACTTAGTCAAACTTCATTGCAGGTTTCCCTCGTTTTCCTATGCTCCATTTTTTCATCCATGTCTCCTTTAGCGATGCCTAGCAAATCTTTTATTATGTTTTTCATTTCTTCTTTTAGATGAGTTAGTATTTCTGTTCTAATTTCTTTTATAGCCTTGTGAAGTTGTTTCTTTACTTCACTTGCCATCACCTCAGAAACCAGTTGTGGGACTCCCAATTTCTTCTGCGTTTGCATCTCCTGGACTTGCTCTGCTTGGATTGGAGGCCAGAGACTGCCTTTTGCTTCTTTGTCTTGACATATTCCTGGGTTCTTCTGGACAAGTGGGTACTAGGGACCTGGGCACTCCTTGCATTGGCCGCAATTTCTCTGAAGTGAGACTGTTTGGTTCTTCTAGCCAGTGGTGATTATGGATACCTGATGGCTGTCACTGGGTACGCTGTTGCAGCGCTGTCCGCTGCCTTTCCCCAGCCCGCCTTGGCTCCCCGGTGGCGGGTTGAATGTGCGCAGGGGCAGGGCCGCCACCCGTGAACCTGGGCCAGTCACCCGTGGTTCTTCCACTACCACCCCTGGAGCACGCATGGAGCCACTGCCTCCAGACCAAACTGGTCACCTGCAGGGGCCCTCTGAGGTGGCCCCCAGAATGCGCGCAGGGGCAGGGCTCAGTTGGAGCAATTTCCACAGGTCTGCGCCCAGCTAGGAGCTGCTGGAGGAAGCCTGGAGCAGCTCTGGCCCCAAAATGGCTCCCGGCCAATTGCTTTCTCCCATGGGAGGATGGAATTTGCTGCACTCACCATCAGCCAGTTTAGTCCTCCAGGTCTGCTTCCCCTGTTCACTGCCACTCTCCTCCAATGTTGCCCCGCTCAGCAGAGGCCACCAGGGTCACTGCCACCGCGGCACCTTGATCCTGTGTCTCCAGGTTCCAGCAGCTCCTCTCACACAGTGGGTCCAGCTCTGGGCAGAGGTGCCGCCAGCTACTGCCTTCTTTGTTTAAGTGTTTCTTTTTACTCTTTCTGTGGGCTTCAATTCTCGCTTTAGATTCTTCCTGGGTTCAGAGGACCCGCTTCCTTCCTTCCTTGTCTTCCCCATGTTGCTATATTCCGGCATCTGGACGGTATCTCTCAGGGAGGCTGTTTACTCTGCTGCTTACTATTCCACCATCTTGTTTCTCTCTTCACACTCTTTAAGTTTGCACAACTGTTTTAGGAGCAAGCAGAAAATGATCTGGATATGAAGAAAATGCACTTAGGGTGTCCTTATCCTAACAGCCAGTTTGGTAGTGCTAAAAATGACCTGATGAGATAGTGTTGTCACAGGACTGTTTATTTCTTAGCAAACAGTGAATTTTTCCAGATTCTCAGAGGAAGTGGCTGCCTTCCGGCAGACATGACCGTGTACAGTCCCGAGGAACTGGCCGCCATGGCTGCAGAACACACTTCCAAGAACACAGTAAGGATCCATGGATCCTGCCGTTTCAACACTCACGACTTTTCCAAAGAGCTTTCTCTGTCCTCTCGTTGCATATTTTTAAAAAAAATATTAACTAAGTGTTAGGATTCACAATTTGAAGTAACTAAAGGAGAAAACTGCTAAAGAGGCATCATGTGGTTTCTCTTGCCCTGGCCAGAGAAAACACCTAAAAACAGAAGCAGCACTCTGTGTACTATGTAGTATTTTATTCGCTTAGGTTGTCGGGTGCTTCTGTCCCCTTAGCATCTCTTAGTTCTCTGAAGTGAAGGATTAGAACAACCTGCAGAGTAATTTCCTGCAACCTACTCTACTCTCCAAATTGTTAACATCTAATTATATCATTCTTGGTTCTAATGTGTGCTACCTCAAGTTGTAATGGGTGGATTTTGTAGAAGAGGTGAGTCGAGATGTCCTTTTTTGTGGGATTTTGGAGAAGACCTGTAGGGTATCTTTGGAATCTCTTCTTATTGATAGAATAAGCCTTGCATCTTGTGATTAGTTTTATGTTTAGACCTCAAGGTAATTGTAGCAATGATTTTATGATCTTGCAACGTAAGCGGCATAATAGTATATTAGATCTGATTTTAGTAACTGGCATGTGCATGCTATGGATTTTTTTTTTAAAGTTTACGAAAACATTAGCAAGGTCTTTAAAACTGGGGGGAGAGCAGAAGGGGTAGAGAAGACAGTGTCAAAAGAATGGTGTTACATATCTGTGCCATTGAATATAATTGTTATGTCCTGAAAACATGTTCTGGTAGAAATAAAACTGAGGAGGGAAGCAGATGTCAACGTAGCAAACGGTGGCTGATGATAAATCCATTTGTGTCTAAGGAAACAAGTCAGAGCAGTTGGCCTTATGCAGTGAGGTCTGTGTAGGACAGAGTCGGGAGGATGTGCGGCTTGAGCTTGGTCTGAAAGCGCAGAATCTGAGTGACTGATCAGAAGTTTTTCTTCAGCTGTAGGGTTCCGGGGTGGCAGGGAGGGGGAGTTGTTTTGTTTTGAAGACAGGGTCTCCGTGTGTAGTTCAAGCTGGCCTTGAACTCCCTTTGTAGCCCAGGCTGGTCTTGAACTTTCATTGATCCTCCTGCCTCAGCCTCCCAAGTGCTGGGATTTCAGGCATGCGCCACCATGCCCAGCTCAAGGGTGCTGTTTGCAAAGGAAAAGGAATCCGAAGTTTATGTGCCATGTGTCCATATGTTTATTCTTTGTAGAAGGAGCTAGTGTTTTGTTTTGTTTTGTTTTGCTTAGACATCAAACCTCCAGAAAGTTCAATGCAGGTTTTATTATTATAATTTTCAAGAAGCACACTAGAGGAAGCTCCTGGGGGCTTTTCTTGCCTTTGTGGTCTGTGTGCTTTTGAAGTTACTGATAGTGGTAGAAATCTGTCAGAAGTAGTGCTAATAAGCAAGTCAGTATTTGCGTTTGTTTTAAATGTTTTCCAGAGAATACCTTTGTGGCAGGCTTTTCATTTCTATCCGGAAAGTTAGTGCACATTTCTGAACAGTCCACTTCGATCCTGAATTGTAAGAAAGATTTCTTGGAGTCCTTTCACTTCATCGACCTGCTTGCCCCTCAAGACCTGAGGGTGTTCCACACACACACTGCCCGAGCTCAGCTTCCTTTCTGGAGCAACTGGACCCAAAGAGGCAATAGGACCAATGTTTGGGTATGTGTCACGCTGCAAGATCAGCTCCGTTCTTACCGAAATAGTAGAGAAATCAATGCATTATTTAGAATGTGCAAATTATATAAGAGCGTATGACGAAATAACATTTTGAGTATTTCTGATAGCAGTCAATACATTTGTTTCACTTAATGAGTTAATTTCATTGATTGCGTGCTATAAATATGATATGATTACCAGTATATCATATAGTAGTTTAATTGCTATGAAGGCTCTGTTTCCTTTAAGTTAATAAAATGAAACGATTTTCCTCTTTTAGAGACTTGATAATTTTTTTGTATATTTTACTTTAGAGATAAAAGTCTGATAGTTGGCTCCCCTTTCCAATTTTTATTTTCTCAGAAGTTCATGAACCTCATTGCTTTGGTGTTTTCTTTTGTTTTTCTGAAATGCTTGTTTACCTGAACGGGGGCGGTGAATTCGGTGTTCTTTGTGACATTCAGTCCTTTGTGATCTTTAATTCATTCTTTTCAGAGTTACCCTTTATAACTTATTTTATGTTCTTTGTGAAGTGTCTCTTAAAGGGCTTAGTATGTATCTTCTTGACTCCAAGCCCTTTGCTGTGTTTTGAATTCATTTTTTATCATGGTAAAAACATACAGCATAAAATTTGCTATCTCGAAGTGTACAAATCAGTGGTGTAAAGCATGCTTACGTTGTTGTGAAACAAATGATCAGAACTTTTTCTTATCTGCCCGCACAGTATAGACCTTTCCTGATTTTTTAATCCAGCCATTGGCCCAGCAAAGTCTTCCATGTCTCTTTTTTCGTATTTATAGACCTTCATGCCATCTTTTTTGAATATTTTTACATAATTTCTAGAAAACATGCGTAATGTTCTTGCTTATTCTGGCTCCATCTTCTCTCCTCCTATCTTTCAGAATTACATTCGTTTCTCTTCCTCTTTCCTAAGAACACTTTTTCATCGTTTAATTGTCCCTGTTTGTTTCTCTGCTTTCTGTAATCACTCATTTTGTGAGCGTTTATGTAGCCATCACCATGGACTAGAACCTGTTCTAGATGCTGGGATACAGCTACACCCAGCACAGATACATTAGGTCGTTTGCCAGCTCGTCCACATTTTTTCTTTGGCATTGCCTGTGTGGCTCCGTCATGTCTTGTCAGCTTTGCTGATCACGGACTGATTGCTCTGATGTTCTTCTTCCCCACGAAAACTCAGTATGTCCTGAAATGTTTGTCGTTTGGACCTCAAAATTTATTAATACCATAAATAGCTGGTTTGCATCTAGTGTACTTCTAATGCTGTCTGTCCGCCTTATAAATCTCCAGGACTGCGCGCTCACGGAGCTCTTGGTGAGCCACTGCCCATGTTATCTCCTTCAGTCCCTTCCTTTGAACTCAGAGAACACAGGAGGATCCCGGAAGCTTTCTGTTTAGCTGTTGCCAGCCATTGGTCCAGCATTGTTACAGCATGTTTCTACTTAATGCCAGTTGTTTAAACCTCTCGGGAGAATCTGACTGCTGTTTCTTCAGCAGACACTCCAGAAACAAGGATAATCCACACATACAACCCGGGTGTTAAGGGCCTGTGGGATCACGTAGTCTGGCTCACAGTATTTAGGGAGCTGGGGAGGGAGTTGCATTGGGGTGCCTGGTACAGTGTGCATACCGTGTGAGCAGTTTTACCATGCAGTAGAAGCGTTTTTCTGATTCCTGTGGTCGTTCCCTTAGAAGAGTGAAGGCCTGGCCTTGTCAGTGTTTTGCTTTGCAGGGTTCATACTGTTTATGTTCCCTTCAGTTTAACTAAAGACTTTTCATTCCACTGGACCAGTGCCCCGAAAATGTGTATTCAGGGAATACTACTGGAGGCAATACAAACACTGGTCCTAAGGTCCATCTGACCTCAAGATACAGAAAGTTATTTCTAAATTGTCACAGTAAATCAGTAAAGTAAACCATTGGCGTGATGGCTATGCAAAAATATTGAGAGAAAACATGGCTAATTACAGTAAATAGTAAAATCTGTTGGAGATTAGTAATACATGTTAAGAGTTATGATATCATTTAATCCAAAATTCAACTTTTAGAAATTTACCCGAGGAAAGAATTTAAAAGGGAAAAACATCAAGTTCATACATTATGAAGCTAAAAACTAAATACAGTCTAAATTTCCAGTTACTCAGACCTGTGCGCTCATCACAGTGGAATAGGACGACTGTATCAGAGGCTGAATAAAGCAGCCGTCCTAATGGGGAAGACGGGCAGTTCAGGCCAGCAGGAGAGAGCGCAGAGAGGGCTGAGGGGGAGGGGCGACCCCACGCTGTGTCACCTGAGGGCCACCGGACAGCGAGAAGTCCTCAGAGTGAGGGACCGGAATCCTGCAGTCAGAGGACTCCTACTCGAGATGTGATTTGCGTTTGGCTTGGTAGTAGTGCAAGTTCGCCTTGCTGAGGAAGAGCTGTCCTAGGAAGCAAAGAGTGACATTTTTTCTCTTTTTCTAGCATCACAATATGAATATGCTCCAGTGAAATCCTTTCTCTGCAGGATCCAGTAAGTAAAGGAGCGTGGGAGCTCAGAATGGGCATTATACAGTGATTTTTATTCAGCACTTACTGTGATTCTTTTGTATTCAGGTAGATTCTCTTGTGGATTGAAAAAAAAAAAGACTTGGTTCTTGTCACAAGAAATTTTCATTTGAGCTGGGCATGGTGGCGCACGCCTTTAATCCCAGCACTCGGGAGGCTGAGGCAGGAGGATCGTTGTGAGTTTGAGACCAGCCTGGGCTACAAAGTGAGTTTAAGGCTGGCCTGAACTGCGTAGTGTGACCCTGTCTCAAAAAATAGGGCCGGGGACTTAGCTCAGTGGCATAAGTGCCTGCCTGACAGGCATGAGGTTGTGAGTTCAATCCCTGGTACCAAAAAAAAAAGGAAAAAGAAATTTTCATTTGAATTGAGAAGAAACAAACTCATGAGAAGACAAGTAATGTGCTAGGAAAAAAGATGGAAAAAGAATTCTTGACCCTAGTGGCACATGAGAGTCACAGAAATCACTGGATATGAAGGATACTTTTAAATAACCGTACTTTCTCTCCCCTTGGCCACCTGTCAATTTTTAGTTTTTTAAAATAACTAAAGCAAAAGATTTACATTTATTAAAGGGTTTTAAAGATCCAGGGACAGTGAATTAGAATGACTGTAACAGGTGTTGATTTCTTAAGGATTTACTGGTCATCTTTTCCATCTTCTAAATTTACTACAATATGATAATATTTGCACGATAAAAAGAAAAAATACTTTAAATATTACAATTCCTAATATTGAACTGTTGAAGCTACCAACTGCTCTAGGTACTGTATTTAGATAAGAGAAAAATGCTTATGGTAGGTGAGTTAGACACACCACAGAATTAGGGAGGCTTGAGCGATAGTATTTGGACGCAAAGCGAGAGGTCACCCCAGGAAAGGTGCATGGATGGGAGCCCCTCGGGTCATTCACACCAGCACTGTTGGCCTGTGCGCAGTCAGTGCTGTGTGTATTTGTTGTAGTAATAAATACTTTCAGGTCCTGTTCCTGGGCCAGACCCTGTTTCTGTAGTGGGACCAAAATACTTCTTGCCCTCATTTGTACACAAGCACTGAAGGAAAGAGACCAATAGCATATAAGTGTTTGTGTCTGCTGGTGATATGTTCCGTGTAAACAGTGAACAGAGGAAGAATTCTGGACTGTGATGAGATTACTGTTGTGTTCAGGGTTATTTTAGTCTTTTTTGTTGCTGTAACAGAATCCCTGAGACTGGGTGATTTATAGAACAGAGAGATGTATTTTGGGTTTGGTGTTGTGTTTTGCTTTGTTTTTTATTTTTTGAGAGACAATCTCGCTGTGTAGTTTAGGCTGGCCTTGAACTCACTGTGTAGCCCAGACTGGCCTCAAACTTGCAGCAATCCTCCTGTCTCAGCCTCCCAAGTGCTGGGATAACAAGCATGTGCCACCACATTCATCCTCAAGAGGTGTATTTTGGCTCATGGTTCTGGATGGCCAAGAGCATGGTGCCAGCATTTGTTCGGCATCTAGTAAGGGCTGTATGACGAAAGGCAACATAGTCCTGCAAGGGAGCCAGGCACTTTATTGTGAGAGCCAGCTCTAGGCATAACCCACTTTCAGGGAGCTTCCCCATCCCTTCATGAGGCTGGGACCCCCCATGACCCAAACCTCTTATTAAAGACCTGACAGCCCCACAATACAGTGGCACTGGCAGTTGAATTTCCACATGCATTTTTGTGCATCTAAAGCACAGCGGGAGAAAGGGAACCTGAAACGGTAGCCAGACCTGAAGGAGGCAGGGGAGTGGGCCGCACAAGCCTTCTGAGGGAAACCCCTTGTTCAGGTCGGTTACTCTTCCTCCAACCTTTCTTCCTTGAGAATTTCCTAGCATGACACACAAGTAGAAAAAATTATATAGAGGTCCCTTTGCCTGTCCTCATCGCAGTCTGAGAAGTTTATATTTGTAATCCCATGGAAAAGCTACTGGAATTCTAACGAGTTAATTTTAATCTACCTCCTTCAATGCAACCCATGACAGAAATAAAGACACTAAGACATGTTTATAGTTACAGGGAGCCAAGGGGACCTGAGTCCGGCCTAGCTGAAGGTTCATGAAACAAAGGCCTCGACCTGGGACCTTGCTCAGATTTTATTAATTCATGAAGAAGCGGGTGACTAGACAATGAGTGACTGTGAGAATGGCGGGAGATACGTGCGTACCGTGAGCTGGGCTAGCGAGGAGGCCAGAAAGCGCCTCTGCAGTATGCAGAGAGAGGGATATGCAGAAGGCCAGTCTGCATAGCACAGTTGAGGTGGTATCTAGTGTTCAGGCAGCTGGTTGTGATGTGCAAGCCTTTTTTGCTCTGGGAAGTCATGGCCTCTCATGTCGAGGCGCCCACCGAGTTGACAACTGTGGAGCGTTGGCTCTGTGTCCCTCCAGCTCAACCATCTAGGGAGACAACTAAGGCGGGGAAGCAGCACCTGTCACCTGGCTTCAAAGGTTCCACATCAGTCCTTCAGCCAGCCCGATTTACATTACTCAGAGCCAATTGGCAGGAAAAGGAAATAGCTTAGCCAGCTCTGTACTTATCAGTACATGGAGATAGGGCCAGGTTTAGCCACAGTGGACGTAATTGCTCTGTATTCAAGGAGAGCCGTTCAGGTGGTTCTCCACAAAATTGTATAAAGAACCAGTGTGTTCTAAATCACTCTGCTCTAGTAACCTGTGCCAGTCTGGTGCCACCTCTGCTACCACCAGTTCTTCCACTCTCCTTCCCAGGTGCCCGAGCAGACCTCACGTGCCCCGTCACTTCCTCCATCAATCTCAGAATGAGCTTCTGAAAGCTAGACTTCCCGTTCACCTGTGTCCTGCTCACAAGGCCCATCTCTGGCCAGTGGGGACCCCTTTAGAGTGGCTGCTGTGCCCCTGTAGGGTTTTCCCGTAGTCTTCAGGGACCTCCCTTAGGTCAGGCGAGATGCCCCCCACCTCAGCGCGGACATTTCTCGCCACAGACATGGAGTTGGGTGTTTCTCTAGGACCTTGTTCCCAGTCCTGGGAAATGGCATTAATATTCAGAGACCATATCTGCATAGTAGGGGTGGTTGATGCTACAGCAGGGTTGTCCCTACTTCTAGGAAGTGTCAGTGGACAGACCTAGGCAATGGCACTTTGCAGACAGGAAGGAAGCAGCAAGTGCGTTGTAGAGGGTCAGTCACATTGGCAGCCCTGTTGGAAGGTTCTGTGGAGCAGCAGAGGGCGGGGAGGGCCCTGCAGGGTACGTGAAGAGACGTGGACCCTGGCCACCGCGGCCGTGGTGCAGGAGAAGTGTCAGGGTGGTCCGGATTTATGGGTGGATTTGATTGAGGGTGGAAAGAAAACCAGCAGTCAGAGATGACCAGGGTTTGGGCTAGAGCGCTGGCTTGAGTTGGATGACGTTGTAGTGGACTTGGAACCTTTGGACTGCAGGAGCCCGGAGAATCCTGAGAAAGAGAGAGCAGCCAGGAAGCAGCTGCGTGAACGTGTATAGGCAAGGCGGGAGAAGCTCACTTCCACAACGGGGAGCAAAGCCCTGGAGGTGGAGATGCGGAGGAGGGGAGTGAGAGCCGGGTGGGAGCCGGCAGCCAGGGGTTCCCCCACCCCGCCCCGCATCCCCAGCTGGCGGGAGGGCAGAGGTGTGGTGGGCAGGAGCAGAAGAGCATGAGTTGGGTCTTGAACACTTGAGCCCTGTGGTAACAGTCGTCAGGCACTAAGATGGTAAACTGGAAAGCGTGTTGAAACCGTTGGATCTGGGTAGCAGCCTTGGGAGTTGCCGATGAGCTGTTTCCCGGCTTGGCTCGCAGCCGGCAGGCGGAGGCCCCGGACCGCTAACCGCCTTTGCCCTCCTCAGTGGAGGTGAGACGGCCAGCGTGGGAAGCGTCATTCCCCGTCTCGGGTCGTCCCCGGTGTGGTTCACCTACGCAGCTCTGTCCTCCCGGAGGTGGAACCTTGCTGCCTGGCGCTGGTTGGAAAGATTCACTCTGCTTAGGAAGGTGAGTTAGGAGGACCCGCATTCAGCTGAGACCCACAGGCCGGCAGTCAGATGGGAACACCCGGGGCCTCCGGCTGTGGTCCACGAACGAAAAGAGGCTCCTAAACTCTGCCTGCATTGTTAGCTTAGTGCAGAACTGACGGCCCAGCTCTTACCCAGCTGAGGGACAGCCCTGTATTACCAAGGAACACTTCAAATCCTGGGGCCGGGGATACAGCTCAGCGGCACAGCGCCTGCCTGCCAAGTGCGAGGTCATGAGTTCGATTTCCGGTACCAAAAAATAAATAAAGGTGTTAGTATCAAGTCCTTTTATTTGTGTAGTTAGGAATAACCACTAAATAACACTAAACCTTTTACTGACTCCTGTTCTATTCAGTATCCACATACTTCTCTCTGCTTGGAATTAACTTTAGTAATCATGACATTTTGACTTTATGAAAATGTGGTTAATGAAAATTATTGTCATTAACTATTTCTTTGGCTGCTTAATGATGTGGCCCCAAAATGATTTTCTACCATTTCATATAGAGATTTTATTCCTCTTTAAATATATTAAGAGCATGATTCATTATATATTTGCCTTTAGATGAGTCTTTCTGTTCTGTTCTATTTTGTTCTTAATAGCTCCTCGAATCTCAGTGGATAAAAGAATTTTTACCACAATACATACCCCAGTGTGTGTTTTTCTTTTTTTCTTTTTTTTTTCTTTTTCTTTTTTTGCGGCACTGGGGATTGAACTCACAGCCTCATGCCTGCTAGACAGGCGCTTAAGCCACTGAGCCAAACTCCCAGCCCTAGTTTTTTGAGGCAGGGTCGCACTATGTAGCTCAGGCCAGCCTTGGGCTTGCGTTGTAGCCCAAGCGGGCCTCGAACCACAACGTTCCACCTACCTCAGCCTCCCGAGTGCTGGGATTAAAGGCGTGCACCACCACGCCCGGCTGTGTGTGTTTTTCTTGAAGTAGATGAAAGGTAAATATTTCTTTAAGCCTAAAAGAAATTTGTTTCTGAAAATACATAATACTTTATATGATGAAATGTATCCGCTTGCCTTTTTGGTCTTGGTTAGATACATTGGAATTAGTGTTGTGTGAATTTCTGATATAGATATCTTATATGTTAGATTTCTAAAAATGGTTTACGATATATTTTACAACACTGTGCTTTAGGGAGGTCGGGTAGTGTTACTCCCATTCTAGAGAAGAGCAGCCCAGGGGCCAGTTTGTTAAGAATGCCTGTGCTGTATCTGGCTGTACTCAAACTAGTGTTATTTTCTCTTAACAAGTGCCCCTTACATCAGTTTAGGGTGAAACTTTAATTGGTCGAAAGTCAGGAGGAAAGAACAGGGTTTCTGCTTGTTTTGGGCAGTTTTTTGGTAGTTAAATTTATTTGAGGAATTTCTCCTTATTCTGAATATGTCATTCCTCCTTTTTTTTGAGGGGGCTGTTAAAAATAGTTTCTGTTATTCAAAGGATTATGGTAGAGGGCAGTTACTGCCTTATTGCTGTCCTTTTGTATATTTAGAAAAAGTAAATTTTAGCATCAGATCAATATCTGCCTTTTTTCACCCACATTTTAGAATTGCACATTATTCATGAAACTTAATTCTGGGATCCAGTACATTGTACACACATCAGTGTAAAGCAGAAATGTCAAAAACTTGGCACAATTGTAATAGGCATTCATTTTGATTTTTATAAATTTTAACATAGGAAAATGGGTTTATTTAAAAATAGTTACCTGAAGCCAAATGGTAATTGGTGAACTACTTCATGTAATATAATTTGGGGGGTTTTGGTTTGGTTTTTTTTTTGTTTGTTGTTTGTTTCTTTTGGTACTGGGGATTGAACTCATGACCTAGTGCTTGCCAGGCAGGTACTTGTGCCACTGAGCTATATCCTCAGCCATATAATATAATTTGTATAAAGGTGTAAAACTTAGGATAATTCTGAAAATAGCTTATATTTATTGTATTAATAAATATTTGTGGTTTTCTGTACATAGAAAATGTTTATGGGGTCAGATACTTCTGACTTGTCCTTGGTCTTACCATTGTAAGTTTTCTGTGAACTTGTGGTTGTCTGTATATTTGATACTATGTTTGAGAGGGACATTATACTTAGATATTTTTAATCATGTCTGTATTAGTCAGCTTTCTGTTACTATGACAAAAAACTTGCGATAAATCAGAAGGAGGAAGGGTTTATTTTGACTCATGATTGCAGGGTTTCAATCCATTGTCTACCGGCTACATTGCTTTTAGCCCTGTGGCAGGGAGGAACGTCTTGGTGAGAGCACAAAGTAAAGTAGAGCTGCTCACTTCATGGTGACCAGGAGGCAGAACAAGAGAAGGAAAGGCCAGGGCCCCAGCACTTCCCATGGCCCGACTTCCTATCACCTATCTTTTATTTTGCTCTTTAGTTTTACTTTGGGTTTCTCATGTAAGAGAACTCATGATACTGAAGTGTGTCTTATTTCATTAACATTATGGTCTCAAGATGAATCCATTTTCCTGCAAATGACTTACATTTGTCTTTTGTTACGGCAAGTTTTTCTTATCTAGAATTAAGCAGTTTATTTTTCCTTCAACTTTTTTTGGCAGGGGGGTACTAGGAATCAAACTCTGGGCCTTGCACTTGCCAGGCAGGCACTTATGCCGCTGAGCTATATCCCCAGCCCTAAGGTAGTTTATTTTTGATGTGTGTGTGTGTAGTTAACCCAAGGTCTCAGATAAGCAAGGCAAGTAAATGGCAACATAATTAGCACTGAGCTACATTCCCAGGCCAAGAAGTATATTTAAAAATACATAAAGTATAAAAATTACATGATGAACATAGACACTTGCTGTATTATGTATCTATCGCAGAGCAGTGCCTTTGCTGGGTTACCTACCTTGGGATCTGATTGGAACGTCGATCCTAACATATTTGCACCCAGAAGATTGTCCTCTGCCATACACCAAAAAGGTAAGACTTCCCTCTCTATAGGAGCAATTTTTATTGCCCCTAATTTGTTCTAATTTTGTAATTTATTCCTCTCTAAAGCTTAATCTTTAACCAGATAAGTAATGAATTGAAGCTGCTAAAAGAATTTTTTCTTAACACACTAAAACACTTAAAATATACAATTTAAAAAGCACTGCTTGAAGATAAGGTTGGGAAATTACTACATGCAGACATGAATAAAGGAAAAAAACTAAGAAATTATGAACAGAGCATCTAAGAACTCTGGGGTGCTGTTAAAAACTTACAAATTTTTGGTGTAAAAGAGTGCACTGAGGTTCAGATGCGTAGCATAGAAGATCTGTTTAATGAAGTAATAACAGAAATATAGAGAGCCCTTAGAACTCCAGGCAGGCACAACTGGAAAGGGACCTCCCCATATCACATTATAGTTAAAATACCATGAGTCCAAAACAAGGAAAGACTCTCAGAAGCTGCAGGAGAGAAACACCAAGTCACTTATAGAGGCAAACCCATCAGAATAACTCTAGACTTCTCTGCAGAAACTCTAAAGGCCAGAAGAGTATAGAGTGATGTATTTAAAGCCCTGAGTGAAAATAACTACCAACCTAGATTACTGTATCCAGCAAAGCTATCCTTCATAATTGAAGGATAAGGATAAACTAAAAAAAGTACATGACCACTGAGCCCACATTGCAGAAGATACTTAAAGGAATGCTACACAGAAAAGAGGAAGAGTAGACAAGCTGTTGAGAATTAGGGAAAAAATCAAACATTAGAAAGGTTATATATACCTTTCCGTAGTAGTTCTGAATGTAAATGTCTTGATCTTCTAATTAAAAGACATACTAGCAGATTGGGTTAAAAACAAGGCCCAATTCTTTGCTGTCTTAAATACCTCAAGCAAAGACATGCCCAGACTGAAAGTGAAAGGTAGTCAGCTGAGACACAGAGGCCACCACATACTGGTAAAGGGAATAATCCACAAGAAGATAAGACAAATGTAGATACGTATGTACCAGACATTGGTGTGCCTGATTTCAGAAAACAAATATGGCCTGACATAAATGGACACATAGGACCCAGTACAATAATACTGGGTGGCTTCAGTACTCCCATGTCACCAGTAGATAGGTAATCCAAACAAAAAAATCAATGAAGAAACGTCAGAGTTAAACACTAATCAAATGGATTTAACAGGTGTCTATGGAACACTGTTATCAAGCAACTACAGAATATACATTCTTCTCAGCAGCTCTTGTTTGCACGTTCTCAAAAACAGATCATATTCTAGGCCATACACCGAACTTTAACAACTACAGAAATATTGAAATATTGCTTACAGCTTACTGGATCATAATGTAATGAAACTAGAAACAGAAATCAATAGCAAGAAAGACCATAAAAACTATACAAACACATGGAGATTGAATAATACACTTTTTGTTTTGTTTTGAATTTTTATTTTAAACTTACAATAACACAAGGAATATATGTAAAGTAATAAAAAGAAAAAAACCAGTCAGGTCCAATTGCTGATTGTGAATGCAATTTTCACACAGGAGCGCTCTTGAATCGTGAGGATATTTTTGTTCCAGACTTGGTGGTAAAGCCCAGGAGTCCCCTTGATGCCCAGTCTCCTTAAAGAAGCAGCATCTTTCTTGGATGCAGCAGCAGGGACCTCTGCACCGTAAGCCTCAGAGCCGGGAAATCTACAGCCCATGGTCCCCCGCTGGAACCTAGGATCACTGTCTGCTTCAGGGCAGCGGCAGGCTCAGGATACCCAGGGACTGAGCCCCATGGATGGCACCTTCTGACTCTGGGAGAGCACACTCCTTCTTGGGAGGGTTCCTCCATCCAACGGATGCCTCCGAATTCAGCTCTGGCAAGAGCAGACATTGTTTTTCAGCATCAGTGTGGGCTACGAATCTCCATGGGGCAGAGGAAAGGCTCAGGGTGGCTTTGCCAGCTCCATGACCCAACTGTGTTCCCACACAGTGGTTCCCAGGGATACACGAGTCTCCAAGGTCCTCAGACACAAGGTGGTGACGTGGTCTGCTGGGAAGCCCTTGGGGAAAGGCTGCCAGGCGGGGAGCTGGGCGGAGACAGTGGGTGATGCGCTCAGCCACCTTGTGCCACACAGCACGGATCTGGTGGCTCTGCTCTTCATCTTTCACAGGGTTCTTCCGGGACAGCAGGTCCCTGATGCTGCACTGGACAAAGAGGATGACATCTCTCCATTTTGCCAAGGTTTTTCCTATATGAGTCCACATTTGGGCCTGATGCGCCATTGTAGATTTGAGCACCTGTGTTGCCTCATTCTCCTGTGTTTCCCAGATGTCTGTAGTGTTGGTTTCATCAGGCAGAGGTCTTGCTTCAGGCTCAATCGCAGGGACAGAGGAATTCCGGTGATGTTCTTGTGGTGGTGGTGGAAACGGCTGTCCAGAACCCAGGCAGGACAGTTCTCCACTGACGCTGACAGGTCATCTACTTCTGCACACAGCTCAGTACTGGAGTCCAGTGACTGCATGTCCTCCTCTTCGTCTCCATCAGAGTGGGGCTCTGGGCCGAGCTGGAGGGCGAGGTTCTTGGCCAGCCCGCGCCACTCTGAATGGGTTTCCTCAAGCCTTTGTCCCCTCGCGGGTTCATCCTGGGTTAGCAGGTCTCTGAGACTCTTCCTGAGGTACACAAGGATGGAACACCACTGTGGAAGTAGCTCCATTGATTTCATACCTGTTAGTTTTTCAGTGAAAATTCTAGGTGCGTCTGGCTCCACGGCAGCCACATCCTCCAGATGATTCCGATCTTTGAGGACCTGTGGAGAAGGGGCCTCAGCCTCATCTATCTTGGCAGCAGTGGACCATGGAGTCTGTTGAACGTCACCAGCCTCACAGCCAGCAGGGGAAGTCTTGTGCTCTTCACCCTGGGAGGCCTGAAGGTCTTCTTCCTCCTCCTCACAGTGCTCGTTGTCTGCACTCGCCCTGCTGTGGACCAGAGATGACTTCTTTCTCATCCTCCTGCTGCTCTGGAATCTCTGGATTGAGGCTGTGGACCAGCTGCCCAGCCAGCCTGCAGCCCTCCGGCTGACCTTGTTGGTGGCTGTGCCCCTTGATGGTCTCAGGGTGACCTCTTCTGAGGAGGACCTCCAGATGCTCCTTGAGGAGCAGGGACACTTCTCTCCGTTCTTTCAGCTTTTGAGTCAATTCCAAGAGATCTCGCTGCTGTTTGTGAATGAGGAGCATGGACCGCCTCAGCTGCCGGGTCAGAGGCAACTTGGTTGACATGTCCTGGTCCTCAGTGTGCAGCCTCTCCTGGAGCAGAGCATCACTGTCATGTTTGTAAGTTCCAAGCCCACATTTCGGCCCCTCGTTGGTCAGGGAGCCGAGAGCTGCTCCGGGTCTCACCGAACTCGAGCTGTGGTGCCCAACCTGCCCTTCACGCCCTCTCCCAGAGCTCAGCTCTCCTTTGCATTGTACCACACTCATTTCAGCCTCGGAATCGGGTCTGCGCAGTACCGCCATGGTGACCGCGGTGAGTGTGGACTTACATCCAAGGACTTGTCTCTTCATTTCTTTAGCTGAAGGGAGTCAGGGGACACTGATGCACCCAGCTTCCTCCTCAGACCTGTGCAGAGGGAATGGCTTTCATCCAACCTGCAGCCCAGGAGGTGCTGATGCTCTGAGAGGTCACAGTCACTACCTTCAGACAGGTGTTGCAGCTGCTGCTGCAAGTGCAGAAGGACAGGAGTCTCACTAGTTTAGAAGCAGGAGGCTCCCATCCTGCAGCTCCCTAAGTTGGAGCAGAACTGCTAAAGGCGCAGTTTCCAACTTCGGTCACCAAGTTATCTATGCTCACACCCACCTGCCAGGCATCGCCAATGAGGGCAGCTAAAATTCTAGTCCTTGGCAACAGGGCCAGGGCTCCATGGCTGTCTGTTCCTTCTCTTGGAGCTGCGCTTCCAGGTGACACGATCCCACTCTGAGTCTACCCAGAGGAGGTGCTCGACCAGGTGCACGAATCCACTGTGGAATCCTTTTCCCTTCCAAACACACTGTTTGGCTCAGGCTGTGCCTGGAAGGCTGGAGGACGTGAGGCACCCTCAGTTCCTTCTCCTCTTCATCCAACGTCCACATTTCTGGCTTCTACTCTGTCTACCAAGACCTTAGGCATTCTGGGGAATTTTTAACCTCCACTTTTTCTGACTTTCTTCCATCTGCTCCTTCAGTTCTGGTTTCTCAGGATGTGATCTCAGCTTGGCTGCACACGCAGACAAGCGTCCCACGGAGAGCTCAAGGTGGCTGCCTCTGCGCCTCTGTATTGCTGGAGCCTGGGGTCACAGGCTGCTCCTGAGACTCCTGGTTGAGCAGGAACACAGTGTGGGGCAGGGAGGTCCCGGGTGCCCACCTGACTGGCCCACTCTCTCTATACAGTTGTTAGTAGGAACCTGTCGGCCTTCCATTGGAAGAGGGGCAGACAGCAGTGCCTGGGCCTGGCCCCTTCCTGGGTGAGGTCCTGACCCCCCACCCCCACAGGCTGCAGGCTGTTCACCTCCCAATAATACACTTTTGGGGGTTTTTTTTGTTTTTGTTTTTTGTTGTTGTTGTTGTTGTTTTGGCTTTTTTGCAGCACTGGGGATCGAACTCACAACCTCACACCTGCCAGGGCAGGCGCTTAAGCCACTGAGCCAAACTCCCAGCCCTGGCTTTTTGAGGTAGGGTCACACTATGTAGCTCAGGCCGGCCTTGTGTTGGCGTTGTAGCCCAAGCAGGCCTCGAACTCACAACGCTTCTCCTACTTCAGCCTCCCGAGTGCTGGGATTAAAGGCGTGCGCCACCACACCCGGCTTAATAATACACTTTTGAATGATCAGTAGGTCATTGAAGAAATCAAGGAGGAAATTTTGAAGTTCTAGAATACAATGGAAACACAACAGAATCTCTGGGATAGAGTGCAATTCTAAGAAGAAATTATAGCTATAAGTGCCTACATTAAAAAAATCAGGTCTCTAATGATTCATCTGAAAGTCTTATAAAGAAAAACTAAAACCAACTCTAATAAAAGGGAAAAAAATTTTAAAGATGAGAGCTGAAATGAGTAAGATAAAGATTAAAGGAACAGTACACAGGATTGGTGAAGCAAAAAGTTAGTTTTTGAAAAGATAAACAGGATTGCTAACCCATAGCCAAACCAAAACAAGGGAAGACCTAAGTCAGTAAAATCAGAGATGAGAAAAGGGGTGTTAAAACAGACACCACTAACACCACTAAAGCCAGAGGATTTTTAGGAACCACTTTGAAAACCGATATTCTAATAAATTGGAAAATCTAGAAGAAGTGGATAAATTTCTAGACACATGACCTACCAACCAAGAGGAGTTTAAAAACCTAAATAGGTTAGTACCAAGCAATTAATTACTCCTCAAATTACTCCATGAAGTAGAAAAGGATGAAATATGTCAAAACTCAACATCACCCAGATACCAACACTGAACAAAAACACAACAAGGAATACCATAGACCAATAACCATGATAAAATAGGTGTAAAAATCCTTACTAAAATGCAAGGAAACTGAATGCAACAAGTTAAAAATTAAATGCTGTGGTCAAATGGTTTCATAACAGTGATGCAAGGATGGTTCAGCCTAACACATCAGTGAAGATACCACATAAATATAACCAAGAAAAAAATTACGTGATCATCTCATTTGATGCAGAAAAGCCTTTGGAAGCAAAAATCAGTATCCTTTTATTATAAAAGCCCTAAGGAATCTAGCTGATCAAGGACCATCTCTCAATATATTAAGGGCTATATACAGCAAACTCACAACCAGCATCATCCTGAAAGGCAAGAATGTCCACTCTCAGTCCTCCTTTCAATATAGTTTTGAAGTTTTAAATAGAGCAATCAGGGAGGAGTAGGTAATAAAAGGGATACAAATAAGAAAAAAGGCAAGTTACTGTTGTTTGCAGATGACCTTCCAAGTTCATGGATTAGAAGAATTAACATTGTTTTAAAATGGCTATATTCGCCAAAGTGATCAATAGATTCAACACAATCCCCATCAAAATACCAATGATATTCTTCATAGAACTAGGAAAAATCTAAAATTAATATGAATTTTCAAACACAAAAGAACCAAGACCATTTAAGTAATCTTAAGTAAAAAGAACAAGGCTGGAGACCTCACAATACCCAGTTGTAAGTTATACTACAAAGTTGTAGTAACAAAAACATGGTACTGGCACAAAAATGGCCAAGTAGACCAACAGAACAGAATAGAGGACACAGAAACATACCTGCACAACTGGAGTTAGCTGATTCTGAGCAAAGGAGCCAAAAATACATGTTGGAGAAAAGACAGCCCCTTTAACAGGAAGTGCTGAGAAAACTGGACATCTATTTGTAGAAGATGTCCTGAATAGGACTCCAGTAGCATAGGAAATAGCAAGAATCAACAAGTGAGACAAATTAAAATATTACTGCACAGTAAGGGAAACAGTGAAGACACAGCCTGAAGAATGAGAGAAAATCTTTGCCAGCTGCTCTTCTAACAGAATATCTAGAATATATAAACAACACAAAAAAATTTACATCAAAAAAATCAAAAGACACAGTGAGTAAGTGGGCAGATGAACAGATACTTCGCAAAAGAAGTAATACAAATGGCCAACATAATTAGCCATTAGGGAAATCAAAAACTGCACTGAGGTTCAGTCTCACCCCCAGTTCATGGCTATCATCAAGAATATGAAAATGCTGGTGAGGATGCAGGGGGAAAGAACCCATCTACACTGCTGGGGGAATGTATTAGTGCAGCCACTATAAAAATCACGAAAGTAAAAACAGAGGTCCCATTTGGTCACGCTATCCCACTGTATGGTGCCTACCCAAAGAAATTAGAAGTCGGCATGCTATAAGGAGATCTGCATCCACCTATATTTACTATGGCACAGGTCACGGCGGCCAAGACACAGAGCCAGCATAGGTGGCATCAACAGATGAGTGGGTAGAGAAAGTGAGTATGTACAACAGTAGAGTACCCATGAAGAGATTTTTATCATTTGCGAGAAAATGAGTAGATGCATATTCCCCCTAATATGTAGAATCTGAAAAAAAGGCATGAAAATAGAAAGGAGACTATTAGACAAAAATAAGGGCACAAGGGTTAGAGAGGTAATAGGGGGGTATGATCAAGATGCATGCCCTGAAATTCCCCTCAAAATGTAAAACTAGTGAAGCGGGTGGATCAGGGCTGAGGGAGGGTGGAAATGATCAAAGTTACACTGTACGCCTGTGTGAATCTGCCACAGTGAACGCTGTTCATCTGTGTAACCAAAAGGTACTGGTAAAAAGATGTGAAAAATGGAGGCAACTTGAGACTGTGCTCATAAGTGAGATATATCAAACATTTATATTGTTTACTAGTGTAAAAAATGAGTAATATACAGAATGTACAATAGATATTGTAATAATGAAAGGGAAAGAAGGTGCTCAAAAGGAAAGAACAACAGGATAGGGGAAAGGAGAAAAGGAAGAAAAGATTGTGTGTATGTAGGTATACATATATAACTATGTATGTATATATGTGCGAGATTACTATACTACTAATCTCTGTTAGTTCATCAAAAAGAATAGTTTGTGCTCTCATTGTTTGATTGTTTGATCATTGCCTAGATCTTATAACCTGAACAACTACTTTTAAGATAACAACATGCAATATATTAACTAGTGTTGATTTCTTACTGTTTTTTAATTCTATATTATTTCTATCCTTTTTTCTGTTTTGCTTTTTAAAATCAAAAAAAATGTGAAACAAAAAAGGAAGACTCTGTTGGAAGAAATATCGATCCAAAAAATGTATTGAAATGTATTTTATGCCAACCACCACGCTAGCCACTGAAGATAGGTATAGAAAGCCCTTCTGGACCTCATCACAGTCTAGAAAAATCCACATTTGTCATTCCATGGAAAAGCTACTGGAATTCTAGTCAATTAATTCCAGTCTACTACTTCCAGTGCAACTCATAGTGAGAATAAAGACATTAAGGCATATGTGTAGTTGTGGGGAGCCAAAAGGGTCCTAAGTTCAGCTAGGACGATGACTAACCACTAACAGGACCAAAGGCCTTGACCCAGGGCCAAACTCCTATTTCATTAAGTCTTGAAGAGGGGCGTGGGTCGGGGATGAGTGACGGTGAGAGCGGTGGGGAGTACGTGAGTGCTGTGAGCTGGGCCGGACGGGAGGCCTGAGATCACCTTGAGAGAAAAGGATACACACATCACAGACTGGAGCAGTATCTAGTGTTTTGGGGTTGACGTTTTAGTTTTGATGTGCAATTTTTCAAGTCCTGAGAAGTCCTGGCTTCTTTTCTTGAGACTCATCCTCAGCCACACAGCATGGAGACACTCGGCCTGGCTCACACATTACTTCGGAGCTACAGGCAGGGCTTCCCTGACCTGCAGCATTGCTTTTAGACTGTCCATCGGCACCCCCAAGCTAGACCCATTTACACTGCTTAAAGTCAAAATTTAATTAGTTCTGCTCATATCAGTACATGGAAATAGGGCCAGATTTAGCCAAAATGTAGACAATCGCTCCTCTTTCAAGGAGAGTCTTCCAGGTGGTCCTCCACAGGAAAGTAATACATGTGAAATATGCCTTTTCTCATTGTGCAGCTAGAGGATAACAGCTGATTTTTGTTTTTTTTTGAGAAACTTTAATTCTGCTCATCCCGTTAGCAGGTTTTAAAAAAGTATAGTGTTTGTGTTGAAAAGGATGCATTGATGAACATTCTTGTAAACCGGGGATCTGGTGATCATAGTTCAGAAATTTGTGTGCCAGTAAAAAATATTAACTATGCATATGTTCACCTTTGTTGTTTTTCTAGGAATTTTGTTAAAGAAACAGTAAAAAAAAATTTTTTTTAAAGGACCCTTGTAATCATTGTCTATAAAGTCTGATTTTGTCTTACTGTTTTCCATAGTCTTGAAGTATGCAGGCCATCCCCACTTTGAACACTCACCCGTTAGACTTTGTGCTCAGAGTGGAGACTTCATCATCCTAGATTCTAGTTGGTCCAGCTTCGTGAACCCCTGGACCAGCAGGTTTCTTTTATCATTGGTCAGCATAAAGTACGAACATGAGTCAGTCAATTTCAATACTGTCTAAAATGTTTTTTATCAAAGAATCCTCAGTTCATTGCCCCTTGAAGCAGATGAAGAACTGAATAAAGTGCTCTTCGGGGAAGTTTGGCAATAAGGATCAGGACCCTTAAGCCTAAGACAGTGATGTCAGGCTTAAGGTAGCACAGATATTCATCATGTGAACTGTGGGATATTTGCTTAGTATATTATTATTATTATTGTACTGGGGATCGAGTTCACAACCTCGTGCTTGGCAGGCAGGCACTGTGCTGCTGAGCTATATCCCCTGCCTTTGCTTAGTATATTATTATATTGGCCATGAAATCTTTGTCAATTCTGTACCTGATCCCTAAAATGTTTGACATGTTAGATGTAAAAAGACAACATACAAAATTTCCTGTATCTCATTATAATTACATTTAAAATGTGTATACAGACTATGAAGTAGGGAGAAGAATGGATAAGTTTGGTTATGTGTGGGTAATGGGACTATGAATAAAATTTTTTTTCTATATTTTAAGATCTCTTTAATGATCATGTAAAACTTTCCATATTCACTTTCTGTTATCAAATTCTTACATTTATTAAATCTTTGTTTTTAAGATTGTATACTATTTCTTTTTTCTTTTTCTTTTTTCGCCAGCACATGTGACTGCTGTTTGTTTTATCACTTCCCCATCCGTGTGACAGAATCAGGTCAGTGGGTCTACAACAACCAGCTTGCTGCTCAGCCTGATACTCTGAGGCCCGCGAATTTTTGGTCCTTCTTAATTGACCTGTAGCTTTTCCTCTGGGCTGTAGATTGCTTTCTGGCTTCTTTATTTCCTCCTCTTTTTTTTTTTTTAATGTTTTTAAGAAATTACACTTATTTCTTCACTATCATGCTGAGATTGAGAAATTATGTTTTTTGCATTTTGTTATACAGTATAAACATAAACTGAGAATGGTAGAACTACCAGTAAAATGAATTCTGCCACATCTTTATAGCACAGCGGAGGTGGTGCGTAGTCACGAGAGAAAGCCTCCTGGCGGCTCTTAGCTCTCCGTGCTCCAAGCCTTGGCCTCTCTGCAGGGCGGACCTGGAACCTTAATGGAAGAACTGGGCTCTTTGCTCCCCTAACTCTGAAGACTGATTCATGCTAGAAAACTAACCTAATAATTAAGATGGGAAATAACGCTACCAAGCACGTGCCATTTGTGTTGCTCAGGAAGGGCACGCCCCACCCCCCAGTCCAGCAGGAAAATCTATTGGGAAATAAGAATAAAGTCAGATGGTTGCTTCGTGGGAGTGTAGGGAGCCCTATGAGAATTAAGTTTTTTTTGAGGTTCCCTCTTGGGGATTGTTGATGAATCTCTGTCCTCTGCACCAGGCAGTGCTTGAGGGAGAGCCTAGATTTCCCAAGTTACCCTTTCAGTTCTTTGACTGAGTGTGTATGAAGTCACCTGACATATGAGTACACAAAATGTTGTATGTTTTAAGATTTCCCCACTGTTTACATCTCAATATCCATGATTATGTGTGTGAAAGAATGTAGAGTCTTGTAGATACTAATCTCATAAAATAATTGTCCATTTATTTATAAAAATTTTTAATGCATTTATTCCTTCCAGTATCTGTGGATTGGCTTCCCTGGTAAGACATGGTGTTAAACCTTGAGAGCAAGAAGGTAAACAAAACATTCTCTAACCTTAATGGTACTCACAGTAGATTTTTTAAAATGGCACCATCATATGCAGCTGGAGTTGGGGACAGTGTGGCATGGCGGAATGGGAGGGGAGCTGTGACAGCATTTAGCAAGGCACCCTAACCATCGCTCTGGGCCCTTCCCAGCAGCGTAACGCACGACCTCACACATGCCAGGCAGGTGCTTATGCCGCTGAGCCCCCCGTTACCTGTCTTGTGCAGATGAAATGCACACTTGGCGGGGCAGCGTGATTTCCCAGGGATCGCCTTGGGAGGAAGCTGGAGGTGGACTAAAGGTCTTCCTGGTTTCCTTTACAGACACAGCAGCCTAAGTGCTGTGCGGCATTATTGCCATTATGTGATGTGTCTCTCCCACCTGCAGATTAATCAGTTCGATTAAAAATATAGGGTAATTTCATAGAAATTTTCACAGGCATATCTGAATTGCATAATATAAAACAGTAGCTCTCATTTTCGTTTCAGAATTTCACTTGAAAAAGAAAACCCAAAGACATCTGAAAGATTTTTTAAGTTTGTAGCACACAGGCAGTATTTATATCATGAATCAGATGAACTTTTATTCCTAGACCACTGATCATTTATGAATGCATTCTTTTTTTGATTTTTTTTTTTTTCGAGACAGGGTCTTGCTAAATAGTTCAGGCTAGCCTTGAACTCTCAGCAGTTCTCCTGCCTCGGCCTCCCAAGTGCTGGGATTACAGGAGCGTGCCACTACACCCAGCTATGCGTGCATTCTGTTAATAAATATTAACTAGCCACTGGTATACAGAAACTGTTTGGCAGTAGAGATACAGGAGTAAAGAAATCACACAAAAACCCAACCCTGTGGAGGCCCCATGGCAGTGGGAAGCAGGCAGGGGCAGACGACTGGCAGACAGCTGTGTAAAGTGCAGTGTGCCCGCCTGTGAGGCCAGGCGCCAGGGCAGTGTGGGAGATGCTGATTGGCTGCCACTCCAGGCACAGTGCCGTGGGGCACAGAAGCGAATAGGGCAGCTGCTACACTGTCATGGGGGACACGCCTTCAAGTGACAGTCCCCAAATGTGGCGTTGTCACCAACTGCTTTTATGACACTGCCAGTGTCCTGTGATTTTCTGATACTCATTTCCGCCTTTGGAGCAGTGTTTCCTGTCCTAGGTCACTGAATAGGCAGGCCGGCCTCGTGGAGAAATGAAGGTGCTGGTTCTGGGGCCAGGTGTGGGTTCAAGTCCTGGCTCTCCCGCTCCTCAGTTATGGGAACTGGGGCCAGTTCTTGGCTGCTCTGATCTTTACACCTTTGTTTTTTCACTTTGCAGGGCTCAGGATGTGCTAGACAAAAAACGCTCTACCAGAGCCAGCCTCCCCAGCCCTCCTCACTCTTTAAATGTCAGGGACGACCGCCACCTCACAGGGGCTGACTCGGTCCACCGGCCTCAGCAGTCCTCGCCCTGTGGAGGTCCCGGGCAGCAGGGCCGCGTGATGGAGAGGCTGGCCCTGCGCGCTCCTGCGCACCCGCTGCGGCCAGGCGATGGAGAAGGCGGTGGTTCCTGCTGAGCAGCTCGTATTTGTAAAGTACTTGCCTCGTGTCTGAAGGGTGTCAAAAATGTTATTACCGTATATTACAAAAACTAGTACAGTTCTCACCAAAGAGAAGCTCCTAAATAAATGTCAAGTCTCTTCTTGGCTATCCTCTGTGGGTGTGTCTGCCATTTGCCACGTGTGGGTAGCAGGTTTTAAATGCTCCAGAATTTATCGATGAGACTGACCACTAGGGTGGGTTGTAGAGTCATATTTATTGGATAGCTTGATCAATTAGGTGCATTAATCATTACCGTGCTGTTTTCCATAGTAGGAGTTTTAAGTTTTCTACAGAAAGTTACCTAGTTTTAATGTCAAAATTTGAAATCTGTCATTGTTGTAGATATTTTGGAAGCCATCACCAATTTTAGATTTATATGTATAAAGTGCTGAAATATTGCAGAAAGATTACTGCTGTAGAGAAACATTAAAAGCCTATTAATACCTCATTTTTCTTTGTATTTTCTGCATGACCTTCAGGAGAATTTTACCTCTATATTTGCTGTATTTGGAGTCAGAGTTGCTTTGGAAAGCACAGATTCAGTCTATAAATAGCCTATTAAAATCCCTTTGACCTTCATCGTGAATGAATTTTAAATTGCTTGACTGAGTCTTTCACTTGGCATTTTGTTTTGTTTTGTTTTGTTTCGCTTGGCATTTTGTAGGAGCCCATTAAATGAGGATGTTTTTGCTACCAGAATAAAAAAAAAGAGCAGTAATGATAAAGACATAACAGAATTACAAGAACAAATCCACAAACTTCTCTTGCAGGTAAAGTGAGGGTTTTTTAAAAAACACAAAATTCCCGTAATTGTGTTTCCTGTTAACTTTCAGACTTAGTAAAGTGACTTCAAAAAAATAAACTGAAAGCAGAGAAAGTCTTTACCTCTGCATTTCAGAGCTCTTCATGTTTCTCTTTTTGTCTTTAAATGAAATTCTATTAATTTTTTGTTCCTTATTATGCATAAATACATAGAACATTTTAGAAGATTTTATTTCCGAACAGGATAGAGAATTCTACCTGAGAGAATTATTTGATTTCAAACACTTCATTGTGCTTAACCTCTGGATTTTGGCTTCTGTATTTGTGTTAATAATTCCAACTTTCAACGGTAGGGGAGAGGAATATTGAGTCTCAGAATTATTACAAGGTAAAGATAGGAAAATTATGTGTTGAAAAGAAATACTGTATCAAAGATGGTTTCCATTAGTCTATAAAACTGAGCCTGTCATAGAATAACTGCTCAGGGGTTTTCAAAACGTCTTTTATAAAATCTCTACAGGTTATGAAGCATCTATAAAATTCTTGAAAAATTATAGTATGCAGTGTGTTGTATAGATTTTTTTTTTGTTTTTTTTTTTTGTTTTTTTTTTTGTACTGGGGATTGAACTCACAACCTTGCACTTGCCAGGAAGGCGCTTGTGCTGCCAAGCTAAACCCCCGGCCCCTGTTGTATTGATTCTTAACCCAAGGATCTAGCATTTACTTTGATGTTTTTAAAAATTACAGCATGCATTTAAATAGTGTTGTGCTGAAGTATCGTCAAGACTAGAAAACAAGACTTTGCCCTTGAGAACTGGGAAATGACCAAGGGTTGTCTTTGACCTCAGAATCAGGGTTAGAAGCATCAACCTGCATACCTGGGAAGGCTGTGTGACTCAGGACCTGGGACGTTTTCATCTGAGTTTTCTGGTGATGGAGAGAAGCTCTGAGCATACCCTGCTGCCATTTCCATAACCAGTAACCGAAATCGGCCTCTGCTGTAGCCAGCTCACGGGAGCACCCCCGGCGGTTACGGCAGCCTCGGCAGCAGCCGGTCGCAGGAGCAGCAGGTCAGCGCGGCCTCGTCCAGCGAGTCCAGCGGGCACTGTACAGAGAGCACGCGCAAGGAGCCGGTGCGCGGCGGGGGAGTTCTGCACCTGGGCCGTCACCTGACAGGAAACACTGGAATCCCTTCCGGTGTGGACTCATGTCGGGGAAAAGAAACTATCACCTTTGGCTTACTTGTATGCTTTCTAAAATTGGTATCTTAGGGACTAGGGATGTAGCTCAACGGTAGCACGCCTGCCTGGCAAGTACAAGGCCCTGAGTTCGATTCCCGGCACCAAAAAAAAAAAAAAAAATTTAGCATTTTAACGAATTCTTTTTTTTTTTTTTTTTTTTTTTGCGGCACCGGGGATTGAACTCACAACCTCGCGCCTGCCAGGGCAGGCGCTTAAGGCACTGAGCCAAACTCCCAGCCCTGATTTTTTGAGGCAGGGTCACACTGTGTAGCTCAGGCCGGCCTTACGCTCGCGCTGTAGCCCAAGCTGGCCTCCAACTCACAACGCTCCGCCTACCTCAGCCTCCCGAGTGCTGGGGTGTATCAATGAAACTTGGTGCAGTGGGAAGCCAAATTTAAGTCGTGGCTCTGCTTTTTGTCCTTGTTTCTTCAGAGAACCAGAAATTAAATTTTTTTTTTTTTTTTTATCTTTCAGTTCGTGTTCTTACCATTTTTGAAATGTTTTATCATTCTTTTCCTAAGATGACCTTGCAGCAGGTCTACGCCAGAGTAAGCAAAATGAAGAATCTGGGTCAGCAGCTGTGCGTTGAGTCAGTGACCACAACACCAGTCAAGCTGATGAAGGGGGCGCGTACAGAGCCGGCGGACAGGGGTGAGTTGGCCACACCCAGGTCTTGTCCCTCGTCCACTTCTGTACACTTGAGCAAGAAGCCCGGGCCTGCGTGACTGTTTTCTGAATGGTGTTAGAGTGTAATTACGGTGTGCTTTACCGAAGAGTGAACTTTTATGGTAACACCAGCAAATTCACAGGTTTTCCACCCTAGCTAAGCTGTCTATAAACCAAGAGTCAATTTTAGAGTACATTTCAGATAATAAAATATATTCAAACAATTATCTTTCATTTCAAACAAATGGAGAAAATCAGTGATCCAAATTAAATGAGAAATGTTGGCCCTTTTTTTTCTTGACTCATGTTTGCTCAGATGTGAGGCAAAGACCATTCCAAAAGAACTGGATCAGCTGTATCAAGAAGCTTTTTTGTGGGTATGTGGTACTGGCGATGGACCCCAGGGGCACTGTATTACTGAGCTACATCTCTTTTTTTTATTTTTTGATACAAGGTCTTCCTGAGTTGCTTAGTCTGGCCTCCAACTTGCAATTTTCCAGCCTCAGCCTCCCCAGGTGCTGGGATTAGGTACATGTGCCACCATGCAACAAAGTAACATAACTTCAGAAAGTTGACCTAGGTATATAGCAGAGCAAAGTTCTATAATACGGAGTTCTGTAATATAATACAGTTTCTCTTTTCACTGTGGTAGGAAGTGCGGCGTCCCATTCAGATTAGATTTATTTTTGAATTTAGCTAACTTTCCCTTCACTTCCTCCCTGAATGTTCATACAGTTTGGGACGTCATGACAAGTGTGGTGATGGCCTCAGTCTTGTGGGAAGTGGGCATTTCACACAGTAGAGGTGACATTTCTTGCCCAGGCCAGTATTAACCATGGTAACAGTGGTCAGAGCTGTGTTTTTCTAGGCCTGACATGACTTACCTTAAAAATCAAGTGCTGTTCCGGTCGGTGATGTCACCAGTAGCTGTTTTCATCACATTGAGCTTCTATATCAAATTCGTGAGATTGAAATTCACAAACAACAGGAATTGATTTCTCCCCATGTGAGGGGCTGGGAACCCGAGGTCAGGGTGGGTGAGGCCCACAGCTCCTCTGGAAGGCAGGGCCTTGGGTGTGGTGCGCCCTGGAGAGGAGGCTGCTGTGTTCTCGCCTGGCAGCAGGACAGAAAGGCAGCAGGGTACCAAGCAGGTTTCCTCGCAGAGCTTTAGCTTTTTTTCTGGAGATGGGACTTTCTGCATTGCCCAGATTTTTCGGGTGGGGGTGAGTACAGGCGTGTGTGTGCAATGCTGGGGCTTGAACCTTGGGCCTCTCTCTGAACTCCTTCCCAGCCCTTTTTATGTATTTTGTTGAGGCAGGGTCTCATTAAGCTGTCTAGGCTGGGCTTGAACTTGCAATCTTAGCCTCCCAGTGTACAGGTCACACACTTCCACCTATCGCTCTGTAAGGTCACTAATAGCAAGCACAAGGGTTGCCTGTGGTGGCTTAAGCCTGTAATCCCAGCATCCGGAGACTGGGCAGGAGGATCTGTGCAAGTGCAAGGTCAGCCTGGGCTGCATAGTGAATTCAAGGTCAGCCTGAACTACATCATGAGACTCTTTCTTTAAAAA
>RJWM01023568.1:0-16829 GCA_004363535.1 Dasyprocta punctata
AAAAAAAAAAAAAAAAGATGCTATGGAAAGCCTAATTTTCCCAGGATATATAACTACCTAGGACTAGTAAGAAGTCACTTGAAGTCACTTAATTCCTGCAGCATTCATGCAACAAATTTGTTTGACACATGCTATGTGCCAGGCACTAGGCAATAAAATATGGTTTTGCTGCTCTAAGGACATATTGCCTCATACCGTTAGAGACTTCGCTAGGCATCTTTCTCTAAATGTTTCAGGCTAGTCTATAGATTAACCACCAGGTCCAAGGTGAAGGTTCTCAGGACGACAGTTTGCAGAACTAGACTGGGTTGAGTAGCATAACCTCTTTGTGGGGAAAGGGATTATTTATCACTCATCTTTGTGCTCCCTCTCCCATTGTGCCTGGCAGTTTTTCTTACACCTGACAAATAATCAATGAAAAGGTTTTAAGTGAGTATAACTGAATATTTTATACACCATTCTATTTTCATAAATTTTGAAATATGCTGTGCATTTTACTGGAGCAAGATAAAGGTCAGAAATATAACTTTGTAGGTTTATGCCACCCCTGCATTTTCAACATAATCAGGCTCTTGGTGTCTGCAGAAGTGTCTTAATAATTATATGCTAAAAGTACAAGACTGCTTTCAGAACTAACAGATGCATTATAACTATAAAAACATCAAAGCTTTTTGAATTACACACGTAAAAAGAAAGTAACTTTTCCATGAAAGTGGTAGGTTCAGAAAACTCATTAAGTGCTAAATTGGACTGACCAGGGAAAGTACTTGATCTGAAAATGATAATCCTCAAGCAGCCCCTCTGGAATTCCAGCTTTCATTATCTTATGTCCCATTATCCTCCCCTTCCATCTACAAATACTGAAGAGCTACTTCGTCTTCTAAAACAATCTAGAATGATTTCTATGGTATCCTACAAAATACTGTTTGCTTCAGCCCACCACAGTTCTTGGCAGTACATTCTGAAAAAGCATAGTAAAATTAATGCTTTATGAATAATAAGTAAAGGTCTTTAAATTTTCATTTAGTCCCAAGGGCTTTGTTTTAAAAACAAAAAGGCATTGAAACTGATATTTCTAAAGTAGAACTTGAACCTTCTGTGTGAATTTGTGGAACCATTTCTTTTAACCTCTGACTGTCTCTCTCAGGTATAGAATGAAAACTAGATAAACTGAGAAGTCTGCTTCATTGATTCTCATGAAATAAGAGTCGACTCCAGTAAAAACTGAATGGGTCAATTTTGCTTCAACAGTTCAAGTCAGCAGCCATCTAGTCAATGCAGTACCATGAAAACTACTCCACTTGGGTCATCTATGTTTTCTATTCCGTGGTCTATGACTATCTTATTCCTGATGGAGAGAAGGTGCAGGTGCTTTGTAAACAGTGGATTTTGGAACAGAATCCTCTTCATGCCACCTGCCATAGGTCCCCTCTTATTTTTCAGTAAGAAAAATATCATCTCTTCTCTTAGCAAATTTACTTCAGCCTGTTGTATTCCACCAGATGTTGTTTAAAAATAAAACAACAGAACAAGGACTCTTTAATCCTTGAAACTCCTAGAACTGATAAGATAGAAATGAAAGGAAAGAAAGCTCTTTAACGTACATATGTAATCATTGGTCTTTGGCCTCATAGTTTCATAACAAGGAAAAGATATACTTGAACATTAGAGTTTAAATATTATTTTTAAGACATAAAGAAAGCTTACTTTTTTGATTAGCACAGTTGTAAGGGGAAATACATTTCTATATTTTCTTGAGTGAAATAAGAAAGAGAACTATGTAACTTCCAATGAATGGGAATACTTAATTAAATATATCATATTCCTTGAACATATTGATAAAATGAAAATTCACATGCTTCCGAGGCAGGGTGTATAGCACTTCCCTGCTTTGCATGAGTGTCTTCAGCACTACAAAAATAATTACGTCTTGCAAAACTAAAACATGAAGAATATAATTCATATGACAATGTATATTTTGGTGTCATAATACACATACAAAAGCATTCCATTTTTGCTTGGCAGAATCTGCAATACTAACTCATGCTGCCAGCCGGGCGTGGTGGCACACGCCTTTAATCCCAGCACTCGGGAGGCTGAGGTAGGAGGAGCGTTGTGAGTTCGAGGCCGGCTTGGGCTACAATGCGAGCGCAAGGCCAGCCTGAGCTACATAGTGCGACCCTGCCTCAAAAAACCAGGGCCTGGAGTTTGGCTCAGTGCCTTAAGCGCCTGCCCTGGCAGGTGCGAGGTTGTGAGTTCAATCGCCGGTGCCGCAAAAAAAAAAAAAAAAAAAAAACTAACTCATGCTGCCTCCTTCAACAATGGTCTTGAGGTAGGACAGAAGAAATAAAGATAGGTAGAAAGGAGATGAAGAAACTTAATATAACGGTACTCTGAAGAAAGCTTTAAGATACAATAAAAATTACCCATGCTTACATCTTTTTCACTCCTTGATCTGTTTTATTTTTTCCTCTCAGTCTGCTTGGGGACCCAAGGGACATTTTTGCAGGTGAGGTCCCCAGGTTAAAAAACACATGTGTGCAAGACATCAGCAACAGTAGCAGGCAGCATGAAGCAGATCAGAGCATGAGAGCAAGAGCCACTTGTGTCTTTATTATATAATTCTTATAGAGGTATTTATCTCATATTTACATTCTTACATAGTGCTGTAACCAGCACGTGTGTGTTTAATCTGTACTAAATCATTATTACATAGCTGAATCGCACTGTGTATCTGCGCTAGACAGTGGGGTCACATCCTCAGGTGTTGTTAGGCATCCCTGAGCTTTGAGTGGTGCCTCACACTTCCTTCTTTCAGGCTCCTCACTCATCAACTCTCAAGAGTCTTAAAAAATACAAGTCTGCGTTAGTCGGTGCTTATTAGAGTCAGATGTAGAAGAGTGCATGACATCCGTCTGTATGCTGGAGACCCAAAGGATTCAGTCGAGGGTTTGGAGTCTGTATCAGGAGGCCCAAGGATCCACGATGGGAGACGGAAGGATCTGCACCAGAAAGGCCCAAGGGCCATTGCTGGAAGCTGAAGTGTTCGTGTCAAAAGGCTGAAAGATCTGAGCCAGAAAGCTGAGGGATCTGCACTGGAAGCCAGGAGACAATGTCCAAGATGAAGACCAGGACTGAAACACCTCCAAAGAAAGAAGCCAAAACTCCTTCAAAGAAAAACCACTGAAACTCTTTGGAAGAAAAGTAGCCACAACAAAACTCTTCTGAGGAGGATCAGCTGAAATCCTTCCCGCCCATTCTCCATTTATACCACTCCCACGACAAGTCTCCTTAAGTGGGTCATCCACACCCAGAACCATGCTGACTCAACTCAGCTGGGCATTTCCCTTTGAATTTGACAATTAGTCAGTTAACCACCACAAAGTCTAAATTGGGCTCATGCTTTTCTTCCAATACTACAAATCCACAAATTCTGTAGACTTCTACCCTCAAGGAAACAGCACTATTAATTGGGTACCACATATCTAAGCTTCAAACACATGCAAAGGGTTTCCATTTTAACCTAGCCTGCTGGTGGGTAACCTAACAGATACTAAGAATACACATCCTACATCATCTGTCTCGAAGATAACCCCAAACCACATAAACACTTCCCAACCCCAGATCATAATGCATCTCATTCTTGAGCACCTGCAATGAAAATCTAGGGTTGGACACACTTGGGGGAGCATTCACTTACACATAGTATACACTCCTTTCTGAGTGTGTGCTTCCTGTCTCTGCTTAATAAATCTGTCTATACCTCTCACCCACATGTCTTTTTTTCCTCCTCTTTGGTACCAGGGATTGAACTCATGACCTCACACCTCCAGGCAAGCACTTGCACCGTTGAGCTAAATCCCTGGCCCCTAACCCACATGTCTTGAAATGCTTTTCTATGACAAGAGTGACAAACTCACTCCATGGGGGAGTAAGGGTCCCCATCTCCTCTTTGGGGGCACCTGCTTTCCCAGGTCTTGAGTATCTGTACAAGTGATTCCTACATACACCAACTCTAAACTTTCAGATAAAGTGTCAGGATTACAAATACAATTTAAGAAGTATAAACCTATTGGCCATTCACACCACGTGCTTCCGTTGGACCCACACTCACCTAAAATGGCCTCCAATGAATAGGAGCTTGTGTTTGTGTAGAAGGAAGGAAAATAAATTTTGCAACCCTCTTTATAATCCAGTGAGACGACCATGATAAGGACAAACTGTAAAAGACATATGGAAGGGCGAGTAGTTTAAGGAACAGGTATGGCATTTTGCCTATTGCCCCAGAAGTAGTCAACAAATGATGAAAAACTATTGCCTGGCATGGTGGCACATGCCTGTATTCCCAGCAATTGGGAGGCTGAAGCAAGAGGATCTCTGTGAATTTGAGGCCAATCTGGGCTACATAAAAAGTTTAAGACCAACCTGAACTACATAATAGGACCCTGTCTCAAAACAAAACAAAACAAAACAAAACAAAACAAAACCTATCTCTCTGCAGTGTTTTCAGACATTTTTAATTATATGCAATTGTCAAGTTTTTGATACATAATTCTGTGGGGTTTTTTTGTTTTTTGGTTTTTTTTAAATTCATTTTTTTAAATTTTAAACAAAAGGAAAGAAACTAAAGCAAAACAATTTCACAACCAGCCAATAAGAGAGTAACGATCATCAGTACATTGCATATTATTATAGTCACAGAAATTATTTAGGATAAAAAATATAGACATGAAACACTATCCAAAAAATTATTAGTACAAAACTTTTGCCTCATGAATCAAAAGAAACAAACTATATGACTATCTTTTTTGTTATGATTGCTCTATTGTTTTCAAATAAACATTTCGCATTAAAAATGAAATCTGAAGATGACCCTGAGAAAACTACTTTTCACTCAAAATTCTTTTTCTTTAACTGTCTTAACTAATTTTTTCTATACATCGATTTTCTTTCAGTTCATCACACAAGTGCAACAATGCGATGGTTACATATGTGTGACTTATTTAGTTCACTGAGAAGTATATTTCCAGTACTCACCCATTTAAGAGTGAAAATGTCTAGTTTATCATTCTGTATAGCTGAGTAGTATTCCATTATATAGAAATACCACACCTTTTTTTATCCATTCCTCAGTCGAGGGGCATTTAGGTTATTTCCAAGATCTAGCTATTATGAACTGTGCAACTATGAACATAGGTGTACATATATCGCTGTGGTAGAATGTTTTTAATTCTTTTAGGAAGATGCCCAGAAGGGGAATACCTGGGTCAAATGGGACCTCTAATCCTAGCTTTCTGAGGAATCTCCACACTGACTCCCACAGTGGTTGCACCAGCCTGCATTCCCACCAGCAGTGGAGAAGTGTTCCTTTTTGCCTACAGCCCATCCAGCATTTGTTATTGGTTGACTTCTTAATGCTAGCCATTCTTTCTGGGGTGAGGTGGAATCTCAGTGTTAACTTTGATTTGCATCTCTCAAATGGCCAGTGCTGTTGTACAATTTTTCACGTATTTATTTGATGATTGTACTTCTTCATCTGAGAAGTGTGTGTTCATCTCAGATGCCCATTTTTGAATTGGGTCTTTAAATCTTGGAGGGCTGATTTTCTTAAGTTCTTTATACGTTTTAGATATTAATCTTTTATCTGAGGGACAGCTGGCAAACGTTTTCTCCCAGATTGTGGGTAGTCACTTCGTACTGTTGGTGATTTCTCTTGCTGTGCAAAAGCTTTTCAGTAGGATGAGATCCCATTTGTTGATTCTTTGTGATAGTACCTGTGCAGTCTGGCTTTTATTCATAAAGTCTTTGCCTACACCAATGTCTTCAAGAATTTTATCTACTCTATCTTCCAGCAGATTTAATGTTTCTGTTTTAATATTGAGATCTTTAATCCATTTAGATTTTAACTTAGTACATGGTGAAATATATGGGTCTTTACAGTTGAATAACAATGACAATGCAACATACCGGAACTTGCGGGACACAATGAACCCAGTCTCAAGAGGGAAATTTATAGCAGTGAATACCCATATCAGGAAAACAGAACGAGCTCATATAAACAACTTAATGTTGAACCTCAAACTTCTAGAAAAAGAAGAGCAGACTAAACCAAAAGCTGGTAAAAGGGAGGAAACTATAAGGATCAGGACAGAAATTAACACACTGGAGACTGAAAAAACAGTACAAAGAATCAATGAATTGAAGAGTTGGTTCTTTGAAAGTTAAAATAAAATTGATTAGCCCTTGGCCAACCTTATCAAAAAAAGGAAAGAAAGGACTCAAATCCATGCAATTAGGAATGAAAAAGGTGAAATCACAACAGACCCTGTAGAAATCCAGAAAATTATCTATACCTACTTTGAAAACTTGTATTCTAATAAGATTGAAAATATAGAAGAAATGGACAGATTCTTAGATACATATGAATTACCAAAGTTGAATCAAAATGATATAAAAATCCTAAACAACCCAATATCAATAAATGAAATTAAATATGCAATTAAAAAATTATCAACTCTGCCTTCTAGGGGCCTGTGCAACCAGTGTGGACCCCAGGAAGAGAAAGAGATGAGCCTCTCAGGAGCTCGCCCTGCCGGGCCTGAGTGCCTCCATCCAGAAGATGACTAAGTCTGCCTTTTGGGGGCCTGCGCAACCAGAGTGGACCCCAGGAAGAGAAACATGCGCCCCCTCCCACGCCTACTGGCACACGCCAAGAATCAAGGACAAAGCATCAATGTTCATTAGGGAGACTGGCCTGTAGCTTCTGAAATCCACCTGATATCTTCTCACATATATCTGCAAAGTATCTCAAACTTAGTATGTTCACAATGGAGCCATTGACTTTTTTTTCCTCATTTCTACCTCTCTTCTGGTTTTCTCCTTCTCAGTTAATTGTCCTACTGTCCACTCAGGTTCCACCCAGGTTCCTACTGTTCCACCCAGGTTCTCAAGATACAAATATCCAATCCACTGGCATTTCCTATGGGCTTTAACTCCAAATACAACTCTGCCTCCCAGACTACTACGATAGTAATAGTAGAGCTGACCAGTCGGCCTTCTTCCTCCCTGACCCTTTCCAACTCTGCATTCACATATAGTAAGAAGATTCTTTTAAAATGCATCAAGCAAAAAAAAAATGCACATTCAATCAATCACCTTCTTAGTTCCCATTCTTTAATGACTTCCCAGTGGCTCCCCAGTGTATTTAGGAAAAATCTGAACTCCTTTCCTAATGTGGTCTTTTTGGTCTTACTTCTGCCTCTGTCTCCACAGTTACTCTATAAACAGACATGGCCCACATTAGCCTCTTCCACGCCAACCTTCCATACCAATCTGTTCTCACTTTCAAGCCCTTTCATTGCCTTCTCTGTCTTCTTAGAAGGCATTTCCCTAGCTCTTTGCATGGTTAACTCATTCTCATTCTGCAAATCTAAGCTCAAACATTATCACAAGGAAGTTTTCCTGGTCTTCAGCCTACCACAGAGGCTCCTGCCACACTTCACGGTGTCTCCACTTCAGCCTTTTGCACTAATCACAGAACCAGCTGCCCTCTGTCTCCTCTCTCTGCATCATAAAAGTACCCTATGGGATCCCTCTATCAGAAGAATCTCTAGAATTTGCCCTGCAAAGCTGAGGGTCCTCTCTAATTAGTATATTTTTTGAGAAAATAAAAAGATTGCCACATAGTTTTAGCTTCTACTTTCTTTAGAACATTTCCAAGTAATTCAATATAGCCAAATAAATAAATAAAAACACTCATGAAATTTCTTCTCTTATAAAAAAATTTAAATAGAAATAGAAAAATTATCCAATTCATCTCTAATTAAATAGGATAATAAGGCCCCTAAAGGATCATTTGTCACAAAGTCATATTCAAGATCCTGAAAATATTCCATCCTTATAGCCATCCACCATAAAAATAGAATATGTTTGTTGACAGCATTCTCAGATGAATGTCATTGCTATTATTCCCTTTGAATAATTCAAAACCATATCTGTGTCTTGAAATGAGGACTACAAATGATGATACAATGGAAATTAGCTAATTTTAAAAACAACAGGAAAATATTTAATAAAGAGGTTCACAATTAGTATGGTAATTTCAAAGTACTGTAGCAAAATTGTAATGAATATATTTTATTTCTCTACAGATTTATCAAATTCTCTTAGAATAGGCTTGCTTACTTCCCTGTACCAACCTACTATATAAAGGATGTAAGTTCAGTAGTAATACTTCCATGCTAAAATTTCGAAAGGCTCTTCTGGTGCTGGGGATGTAGCTTAGGGGCCAGGGATGTAGCTCAATGGCACAGAGCCTGCCTGGCAAGCATGAGGCCCTGAGTTTGATTCTTGGTGCCAAAACAAAACAACAACAACAAAAACTCTTTTAGCTAGGAACTTAGCTAATTCAACACCTAGTATGTACATACTAGGAAGCCAATAGGTACATAATGTATTAATGACTTTTATTGAACAATTATCTACTGAGCACGCACTATATGCAAAGCAATATGCTAATTACTAGACAACAATAAGTAGGAGAAGAAACAATAAAGTTTAGGAATTGAGACAATGAACTTTGAAAATAGGGCCCTAGATTCCAATCCTGATTCTGCCTCTTGGAAACTGAATGATTTTGTCGAGTTATTTAACCTCTCTAAATTTCATTTATTTTATCCATAAAACTGGAAGCATTACTTGCCTCCTGGGATAGTTTTAAGAAATAAATGAGGTTGTGCATGTACAGGAATTAACACAGCACCTGATATATTATAAATGCCCCCAAAATACTTCTTTAGGCTATTGTAACAATTAATATTACATAGACTTTGTATTCAAGAGCCTAGAATGTACTAAGGGACACAAATTTGCATACAGTGATTAAATAATTGGACAAAGAGCATGCCACCTATATTTGTCATCTTGCCATTACTTGAACAAAATACCTGATACCCACAAATTAAAGGTGGAAAGGATTACATAGAGCATGGTTTCAGAGGGTTCAGTCCATGGTCAGCTAGCTCCAGAGCAGAGATGGCATGACAGAAGGGTCTGGTGAAGGAAAGTTCTCAACCCATGGTACCCAAGAAGCTGAAAGACAGGAAGAATCAGAGAGAAAGATATCCTCTCCAAAGGTACATCCACATGACCCATCTCCAACCAGGCCCTACCTCCTAATAGCACATTCAGCTATGAACTCATCAATGAATTAATCTATTGATCAGTATGGTGCCCCCAAGATCCAATCACCTTCCATAGGCCTCAACTCTGAATATAAGAGATTTTAGGGAACATTAATGAGGCAGAAGATTAGGATGGACCAGCCAGCTGGGCAAGTGAACATGATCTGTTGATCACAGAGATCCAGGTCACATGTGCCAAAGTCTTACATGTGGTACCAATCAGAAAATGCTATCTTTGATTTTTCTGGCAGGGGATCAAGCAGGCTTTTGATGGGATGGCCTAATCTGATGTTAGAATGGAGGGAGCAAAAGATGGCAGCCATTAACCTCATGGCCACTATGAGCTTTTTCTCAGTGGCCTGCTCTCACCCTGCAGAATGTACTTTTTTCCCTACTTTAATTAGCCACACTCATTCTGCAAAGCATATTTCTTTTCCTATCTTTAATAAATATAAAACCTTGTCACCTTTGACATGCGTCTTGACCAATTTTTTACTCAGGACAACAAAAACCCGGCTCTGAAAGGACCTATAGCACTCCCTGAAACCTGGCAACAATAATATCACCTATATTTGTCCATGGATGAGTCAACTCAAGCTCCAGTCTTACAAACTATTTTTATTCACTGAATGACTTTTTGTCATACCCTAAAATCTTGATTCTATGTCCACACAGAAACTAGTTTGTTGTCTTAGATTAATTTGAACAATCTGGCCGGGCGTGGTGGCGCACACCTTTAATCCCAGCACTCGGGAGGCTGAGGTGGGAGGAGCATTGTGAGTTCGAGGCTGGCTTGGGCTACAATGTGAGCACAAGACCTGCCTGAGCTACACATTGCGACCCTGCCTCAAAAAACCAGGGCCAGGAGTTTGGCTCAGTGACTTAAGTGCCTGTCTGACAGGCGTGAGGTTGTGAGTTCAATCCCTGGTGCCGCAAAAAAAAAAAAAAAAAAAAAAAAAAAATTGAACAATCTGATTTTAGAATGAAATTTAATTTGGTCAGTCTATGAGTTAAAAGATTTTTAGTTTTCCACTCCCTCAAAAAAATAAGGTGGATAATTTTCCTTTGCTAGCAGTCCTTCTATGTGCTCTTCTAAAACTCTGAGTGAAATTACCAATGGAGATCATGTAATTCTTAAATTAGAAATATTATTGTTAAAGTACAACTTCAATTATGTCTTTAGCATTCAAGAAGGTATTGCTAAACTTCCATATCAGAAGAACACATGAAATAAATGAGTGACATGGTTAAATTAAAAAGAGCTGGAACTTTTAAAATGAGCATTTTGAGTGTGAGTCATACTTCTTTAAGAGCCAGGAATGAGCAAACTCTTTTTCCCAAATTTGCTTCCAGGCAGGTCTTTTTGTCCAATGGCAAAATTATCTGGATAATTCAGTTCAGCAAACATCTATAAAATATTCTTATGTGTTGAGTGCTATAGATGCCAGAGCTAAATAAGACATGGTTCCTTCAGTCAAGGATTTCTCATGCTAATGGGTAAACTACTTCTCCATTTATTTTAAAATGTAGATTACTTAGTCACATTTATCATCTCTAAAATTGAGATGCATCTTTCAATCAATGACAATTTATACCTGCTAGGAGCGAAGTGACATTCATGATGTAGTTCTAATGCCTACATTAGTTATTTATTGCTGTGTAACAAATTACTCCACAACCTAGTGACTGAAGACAACAATATTTATTACATAAAAGTTTTTATAGAGCAGGAATTTAGGCATGGCTCAGCTGAATCGTCTGGCTCCAGAACTCCCACAGGCTGCATTTGAGGCATTTTCTGGGGCTGTGATTATCTTAAGGCTCAATGGAAGCTGAGTTCTCTTCCAAGCTCACTCAAGTGATTGCTGGCTGCTTGACCTGTTGGATGAAGACCTTGGTTCCTTATTAGCTGTTAGCCAGAGATGTCCATAGATTGCTTGCCTAGTGGAATCTATAGGTTAGTTCAAGATATCACATCTGGTTTTATTAGAGTAAGAAAATGAAAGAGAGTGGGGATGGAGGGGAGAGAGAGAAAGAGAGAGAGAGGGAGAGAGGGAGAGAGACAGAGAGAGAGAGAGAGAATACATCAGATAGGAAGTCATAGTTTTTCACAACCTAATCTTAGATCTCAGAAATGTTATCTCATTGCTTTTGCCAAATTCTATCCATTAGAAGCAAATCACTCAGTGCAGCCCATACTCAAGGAGAGGTTTATACAAGAGATTATCAGGAAGGAACGACCATTAGAAGCCACTTTAGAAGCTGTCTAACACAGTTGGCTATGATTACAGAGCCTAGTTTATTCCTAGGACATGATGGACACAGCAACTCCAAGGCATTTCAATCAATAAACCATTTAAGAACAATGAATCCTAGTTGTTGTCTGAAAATGTTTGTCAGCACCTTCAAATAGCAGAATGGATTTCAGGGATTGGAAGCACAAGGCTTAGAGACACTAGGGGAGCAGGTGTTAAAGCAATGCTTCTACACCAAGGCCAGTGACGGGGCAAAACCATGCAGGGAGAGGTAGACATGAATGCATCAGAATAGCAAATGCTGTAGAAGAGTTCAACCCTAAATGAGAAAGGTTGCAGAAAAACCTCGACCAATTTAGTTTATATCTATTTTTTTATTCTATGAAAGTTCAACAGTGATATATGATGAAATTCTATATCTAAACGTGTAAAGCAGATCTGTTAATACATTTAAAATTAAAAATCTAAGTACTATCAAAAACATCACGTCAGATTTTGATTGACCTCTCAAGCATATAAGAAGGAATTTTCATGAAGTCAAATAACTTCCTATAAGTTTCAACTGTGTGCCCAACTTGGGATCTCAGACCCCTAAAGTTAGGCATGACTGCCAAGGGTTCATGGATCCACATGCTCATGAAATACTGAATGTAGAATGGCAAAATAAGATCTCAAACATTTTTAACCACTCTTTTTCAAATGTATTAAAGATGGTTTGCCATTAACCAAATACACAGCATTGTCAAGTCATAAGATCCTCTGAACCTGACATCATCTTAACTTGTAATTGTGGGATTGATTTAATCAATAGACATTAGAAATGCAACTACCATCCAGGTAGGGAAGATTACATGGAACTGTTACTGTAAAAATGTGCCATCTGTGACAAAAATTCTAGGAACTACTGTCCATGGGCTTCCTGAGTTGCAAACTTAAGCATATTCAACAGTGATTCATTTCCTACATTCTCAGACCTTTAGAAAAATCATTGATCTCTGTGTTACTGGATAAAGACCCATCCCTTGCTATTACTCTTGCTACTTAAAATTTCATGCCCATAGATAAAACTTGTCATGACTTTCAAAAGAACTTCATTTTTATTCCAATGTTGAAAGGAAACCCATTTTGATTCTGAGAATAATGAGTAGGATCCTGAAAGGCTTTCTTTTTCTCTCTTGGTTCCTTAAAGCCATATTTTTTCTTTTAGGTAAAAGAAATCCATCTTTTACTTTTTAATAGAATTACCTTAAGAAAATTGGTTTTTTTTTTCAATTTCATTATACAATAAGGAACCCAGAATACCAAAAATTAGGAAGATGGTAACATTATTAGTGCTGTAAAAGCCAAAATGCCGCATTTGCTTGCCACCACACTGAATTAATCATAATTCAGCTACATATTTAGTAAAGTGGAAGGTGAAATTTTTATTAACTTTGCCCTTATTAAGAAGTTTTCTATTTATAGCCAAGCATAGTGGTGCAAGCCTGTGATCCCAGCATTTAAGAGGCTGAGGCAGGAGGATTGCTGTGAGTTCAAGGCCAGTCTGGGCTACATAGTGAGTTCAAGGCCAGCCGAAATACATGGCAAAAACTTGTCTCGAGAAAACAAAAAAACAAGGAAAAAGAAATTCTGGATTTATAAGAGGCTCAAAGTGTCTCTTATAGAAGACATAGGTTTAACAAAGAATTTAGGCACATGTTCATCTGGGCCTGCACAAAACCTGACTATAGTTCATGTTTGTAGATTTAAGATCAAGAGAATGATCCACCTTGACCATGGGTTGTTTTGAATAAAGCAGTCTTTAGAGGCTCGTATTCATCTTATAAAAGGCAGACTAAAAGACATCTTCCTGCACCCCCATTTAAATGCTAAGTTTCTCAAATAACCACCTGATAACTAAAATGGAAATGAGAGGCTATATTTTCAAATAGCAACTTAATATTAGACATAAGAAATAGGTATAGATATCAGACCAACCTATTATTTAAATCTGCAGTGAAAAAATACCTATTGAATAACTTGTATGTTCCCAACATGAGACTAGAGCTGGATAAACGTCAGTACATGAGATAGACTTGATGCTTCTGCTCTCCAAAAGTTTGAAATCTAATGAGGCAGTAAATAAACCAGTACAAATTAATGTTAAAGATATTATTAAAAAAGATTAATCAAGGATGCTTTAGAATCATGGGAGGGGTTACTAATCCAGTGAAGAAGAATCAAAGACAGCTTTAGTTAGGCACGGTGAGCACATGCCTGGACTCCCAACACTCTGCCTGGACTCCTGACACTCTCAGAGCCTGAGGCAGGAGGATCACAATTTCAGGCTCAGCCTGGGCAGCTTAGCGACTTAGCAAGAGCTTGTCTCAAAAATATTTGTTAAAAGGACTGGGGATGTAATTCAGTACGAAGGCCCTAGGTTCAATTCCCAGTACTGAAAAGAGAAGGGAAAAAAATCTCTCAGAGAAAGCGATCCCAGCAACCAGAGGGGTTATGGGGGTGGGAGGGATGTGGGGGGAATAGAGAAGTGTTCTGAATGGAAGAACTGGTAGAATTAGGATCCTGAAAGTAAGAATTCAGCTCATTACTATGCAGTGAAATAGGAAATAAAATCCCTAGAACACTTTATTGACTTTTGTGGTCACCTTTACATCAGACAAAAAAAAAAAAAAAGTGGCATACTCAGCATGATATTTTACATGCTTGAGACTTTAATGTGAATAACTGCCAGTAATACAGGAGTGAATGGCTGGTAGACTTTAAACACATGAACACTTTGAAAGGACAACACATATCTGTGTGAGCCGTTATGCATTCATTTAACAGGTGCAGAAACTGACATGTTCCTCTACCAGTTCAAAAAAAAAGATTCTTCATTCAAACTGAGATGCCTCTGTAGATTTTTTTTCTCACATTTTTTGAGGGGATAAATTATTTCACGTATATATGCTTAAGTCAATACTAAAATATGTTCCAAACTACAAATATTTTTTGACACAACAAATTTCAGGGAGACATCCAGGGTCGAAAATGAAATTAGACTGTGGTTAGGGAGCTCAAGCCGATGCTAAAACATCCATCAATGATGCTTCTATTCAAGATAACGTGTCACCTTGTCAAGACATCCAGCTGATTGACATTCTCACGGAGAGTCCAAATTTCTTTTCCCACCCCTAAGTCCCTGCTTCTATCATCACATAGGCTTTAAATTGAAGATTGAGCCAGAAATATGACACCTATCAGCAGTCTCCTGGCACATTATTTCAATTTCGATTTGTCAATTCCAACTCACATGTAGGCAAAGCAAATGTTGCACTATCAAGTCCCAGACTTAGTCAGTATTGAGGGTTTGAGGAGTGGGAATTAAACTGAGGGTTGAATATGCATTTTTCTGAAAGATGAACACATCAGGACCCTATGTTTTGTATTTCAAAGAATAACCCTGCAAACTAAAGCATATAAAATATAAAGCATGAAAATTAAGATAGCTAACGCTATTCAACACATCTGGCAGGATTAGAGTTAAGCTCTAATGGAGATGTCACAAAATCTAGTCGGGATATATATTCTCAGAAATCAGTCTTAGGATAATATTCAGCTGATACTGAAGTAAAATCTTGCAATAAAGCACTTGTTGATATATATACAATTTCATTTTGGTAGGGGTATAATGAATCCTTAACCATTCCAAGTCTCTGTTTAAGAATAACATTTTATGCAGTATTGCAACCATTGTCAAGTTCCTATCATCTTGTTTTGCAAACCTATAATGTTACTGTTGTGGATTTGCTGTTGTCGTTTGTCTCTTTTGCTTTTTGTCTTTCTTATATGTGTCTTTTTTCTCTTAAATAAAAAAAGGGATAACATTTTACTGATTTATCAGCTGAGTAGTGCAGGAATTTAGATGTTTGGTGAATAAAACCACAGCCTATAAATATTTGAGTTGTGGGTTGTCCAATTTCAGAGGTTTCATTTGAATAAGCTATGATGTAAGCTGTATCACCAGTTTTGCAGTACGGTTGTCCTACTAGTAAAAATATTTAGATGGTTGATACTCACCTGCAAAATACCTGTTTTCATGAGTTCATGTGCATTGAAAGTGGTGCTTGTATTTTCCTTATTTTCATTGTTATGCTAAGGTCATGATTTACAGTAAGGCAAGGGACATGTCAGGAAAGAAATGAAGGAACGTCTACCACCATCCTTTTCTCTTTGCACTCTTCCACCCAAATACACAGCTGGACAGATGAGTGACTTTTGAACCTCAGTAGAGGAGAATTGGACACAACAGCCAAAAAGCTTGTGTTGGTTTAGAAGAGTGGGCTATTTCTGGAATAAATTCAATGGAAAGAGGTGGAAAAGGCGTTCACTTCCCTGAAGCAGCTGCAGCAGGTGATGGAGACCATGCAGTAGCAATCATCCCCAGCTGCAAAGTCACAGAACACAGGGAGACTGGATAAGCCCTAATGAGGCCAGGGCCAACCAGGGTTGGCGGTGTCCCTAGGCACTTGCAAAACCCTGCTCCTGGTACTGCCCTTGCAGAACTGGGAAAAAGGACTAAGTCTAGGAAGGGTAGAAAAGATACGGACACGACGATACATGCGGCTGCATCTTCTTCACAGGCGGGTGCAGCCTGAGATGTTTAGAATTCACAAGGGTAACTTTGATTTGAAAAGTGTTTTCATAAATTTGTACCCTGTTGTTTTCCTTTTAGAAAATAGAAGCAACGGTTGAAAAAAAAAATAAAAAGAAAAAACTAAAGATGCTTGGTGTCACTTGATAGCTATCACAAATTCTTTAAACTTTATTCTATCCTTAATAACATAAATTTTAAAACAGTGTGACGGACCAGGTATGGTGGCACACACCTGTCATCCCAGCACTCAGGAGGCTGAAGCAGGAGGATCACCAAGAGACCAAGGCCAGCCTGGGCTATGCAGTGAGTTCAGGGCCAGCCTAAACTACAGAGTGAGACTCTGTCTCAGGAAAAAAGAAAAAAAAAACCTGCGATGGTGCTGGTGAGGACAGGAGTGGAAACAAAGAAAAAGATGGAGAGAGCCCTGGTGAGTAAGTCCTGCCTCCCCCTCCTGGAACTGCCCTGCCTGCCTGGCTTCCCCCTCTCTAGAAAACCTCCAATGCGCATCTCTGTTTGTCTCTGAGAGAAATCACACTGAGCAAAGCCCTCCTCAAGTCTAAACCAGGACTGCTTGATCCCTACTTCTGTGGGCGTTTGCTCAGGTCTTCAGCATCTTTTATCAACTTTCAGCCCTGCTCCGGCCCTGCAACAAGTGACGATTTTGCAGCATAAAGAGTAATTCAAGCTGGGCGTGGTGGCGGACGCCTTTAATTCGAGCGCTCAGGAGGCTGAGGTAGGAGGAGCGTTATGAGTTCG
>RJWM01023568.1:16929-32067 GCA_004363535.1 Dasyprocta punctata
AATCAGCCAGCCAAAGCAAACCCTCACCTTGTGAAGTACTTCTTCCGTTATGACAGCGAGCTGGAATGCGATTACAAAGGGTTTTTTGTTTGTTCGTTTGTTTGTTTGTTTTTGCTTTTGTTTTTACCACTAAGCACAAAAGGCAACAGGCTAAAGCAAGGATGAGGTAGTTGGCTGAGAGAATGGTTTAAGAATAAGTCGTCTCCCATGGTCTTCGTCAAGCGGCCAGCCCTTGCCGAGCTCGCTTGTGCCCCTCTCCATCGCGATGACAGTTTCTCACCCAGCATCACTGACGTTTGAGGCCAAATAATTCTTCCTTTGCGGGGTCCTCCTGAGCATTTCAGAATGTCTGGCAACATGCCTGGCCTCTACCCAGAGTGCCAACAGCAACCTTGCGCTCCACCCCCCCCCCCACCACCACTACTACTGTTGTGACAATCAAAAACGTCCTCAGACATGGCCAGATGTCCCTTGGAGACAAAATAACCTGCCGTTGATAATCAATGCTCTAAACCTAAATCTGTCTTAATAACTGACAGCCAATGCTATATCAACAATAACAATGAGTGCACACAAAAATATTTTCAAGGTTGCCAATCAAAATGATTTATGAATTTTTTTAATAAAAAAACCCAAATGTCAGTTTACTGAGGTGGGTGTTTTTTATTCCTGTGACTGTAAGAACAGATCCAGGTAAAAAGAAAAAAGAATCTTATGTTTAGCACCTAGCGTATCTACACCTTTCACCTGTCTACGTTTTAGGCCAAATTGCAGAACAAAATGAAAACTCTTGCTGAAATCTTGTCATTTTTTAAAACAACCTACAAATTTTTACTAAAGTTTTCAAGAATGAGCCAAGCAGGCATATGATATACTATTTTAGCACTTGAACAACTAAAATAAATTCATTATGTACAGCGATCTTCAAAAAATAAAATCAAACTGTTTTTACAATGGGATTTCCATTCCTCTCAAGGTCTGACAAGTGACTTCCTTAGTACACAAACTTTGTAGCATCAGAATAACCAATGATTTTAGTTTTGGCCAAATTATTCATTGTGTTCCAGGGGAAGAGGAAGGGAAAAAGCATGAAAGGACAAAGGCATGAAGGGGAGAGAGACAGCCCAATCCATCGTTTTGTATAATGAAAAACTTGTTTTGCAATTATTTTTATGGTCATCATTTTCTTTTTAAAAGTGAGATTTGAACTTTTCTTGATTGTAAAGCTCCATGCTCGTAGAAAATTCTGACAATACACAAAACATGAAAGAATGACCCATTTTGAAATAACAACTATTAACTGTATTCCTGCTAGCTTTTTTCTATGCATCTATGTTTTTCTATGTAGTGAATAAAATTAGGGTTATACTAGAAATAAAATTCTATTTCCCAATTTTTCATTTAACAGTGCATTCATTATAAGAAGGTCTTCATGTTGTGGAATTCACCTATTCTTTCATTCACTTATTTTTTTGCTCCCTTATGAACAGTTTTTTACTAATGCATGTTTGTGATGTTGAATATTTGCGAGTACTTACGAAATATCAGGCACTGTTCTCATCACAGAAGATAAGGAGGAGAACAGAAGGAAAATAAAAACCTTGTCTTCCTAAGTTTGTTCTGAAGTGGAGCAATGAGCAATAAGCAAATGAATAAGCACAATATCTTGCATGCAAGATAGTGATGAGCAAAATGGAGGGAAAGAGGACAGGAAAGGGAAAGAGAGCAGTCATGCGTGTGTTTCAGAGGTCGAGGTTGCAATTTTAAAAAGAGTGCTCCAAAAGGCCTTCAGCGAGAAGGCAGTGCTTGCGCCAAGGCCTGAATGAGGTAAAGAACCATCCTATAGATGTGGGGACATCATTCTAGATGGAGAGACTTGGCCTTGCCAGAGTTTTAAGGCATGGTGCTTTGAGGGGAAATGAGACAGGGTAGTCTTGAAGGCCTGGAGTCCAGGGGCGACTTTCTATCTACCTAATTCACAGGGCTTAGTGAAGGGGTGTCTGAGTCCATGCTGGGGAAAAACCTAAAAGCAAACGGCCCTGTTGGGAGACCTAGCCTGGATCCAACAATGATTCTGAGGGATTCTTTTGGCCTCAGAGTATTACTCTAAATTATAACTTTAATAAATGCATAATCCCTAATAGTGCTTTCAAATTTATTCCCATTGTGTTGGCAGTTTCAAAATTAAAAACAGTGAGACTAATCACAAGAATGTCATTTTATTGGAATGTAAGTTTGATAAGTAGAAAACAATAGTGTAAGTTCAAACAAATGAAAAACATCTAACTTCTCAAAAAATGAATAATATTTTTGAAAAGATGGATCAAAAGAAAAACAGTTCAGTAGACAATTGAAAACCAAGATCATCAAAATCTACAGGATGAGAGGAATCTTCAAAATGAGCATTCATGAAGAGGATAAGCAGCCCAGAAGATTTCAGGCCACAGGCGTAATCTACGTCCATGGAAGTGGTGAGTACACAGGTCCAGGGCAGCATGCTCAGTCACCTATCTACCTAGAAGCTCCAGTGGGAGGAGAAAACGGTGAGAGACAGGCAGGGACTGGATTATCCAGGGCATTATGCTGTATACCGTGTCAAAAATACACATTTCATTATTGCTGTTTGATATTTTGAGACAGGGTCTCTCTATATAGTTCAGGTTGGCCTTGAACTCATTATACAGCCCAGACTGGCCTTGAAGTTGCAGTGATCCTCTTGCCATAGCCTCCAGAGTGCTGGGGTTTCAGGCATGCTCCACCATGCTAGCAAATGTTTACATTTCATCCTGAATGCAATAGCAGGACCCCATAGGATTTCAAGCTAGGAGAAATAGTTCAACAACAATGAGTACTGAGAGCCAGTTAGCTAATTTTTTAATCCAATCCTTGTTTGTGCTAGGCAAGTATTCGACCACTGAGCTAAACCTCAACCCTCTCTCTATTAAGAAAGCAAAAAGTCTTGGTCTTATTTCCCAATCCATGTAAAAAGATATAAAGTTCAAAAGTTTTAAAGTAGATGACATCTACACTGCTTTCCAGGACATTTTCTTCTAATTTTACTAAAGCTTACAATATCATATCTTGCTTTGATAATCAATGTAAATAATCTCAAATGGAATTGCTGCTGCGACATTGCTTTGCTTGACCTACTCCTCCCCTCCCTTCTTCCATTAAAGTTGGGGTGGCTGAGAGCAGGAACCCAATTTCCAGAGTTCTTTGGAAATGATAAGGTACATTTGTTGTCAGACTGAGATATTTCCCCCTGAGCCTGTGCACGTTACCCGATACCTTGCACTGAGAATCACAATCATTGCATGATTCCTTTCATTGGTATTTCATTTATTTGTTAAAGATGCACTGTGATTTCCCAAGAAATTTTCATGAGAGAAGACTCCCTCAATCAATTCTGGGTAAGGCAAAACATTCATTAAACATCTCTGCTACTTCAAAATCTTCAAAACTAATTAAGCTTCTCTCAATATATTATCCCCATTCACATAAGCAACCTCTTAAAAATGAATAGGAATGCATTTTTAGGCATGCCTGTCTTTCTGCTTTCATACCACCTTGTTGTCTTTGGATCAACTGTAAATACTATGAGACATGGGACCAAGATGATATGGTGCCCCCATACATGCAGCCTGAAAGTCTGAGAAAATTGACCTTCATGGGCCAAATTTGACTAATGGGAAACATGGAGGCAGGTGAAGGAATTCTCCTTTTGTCTCCACAAATGGCCCCTCGAAATATTCCACTGAGAAATGAAGCATTCATTAGTACTTGATAGAGAGGAAGGGCATGCTTGCTAAATCACCTGCATCTGCATTCACCCCTTGTTTCTGCCCTCTGTGTCATACTATCTCACTCTGTCTTCTCCTGGACTAAGCTCCCTAATGAATAATGTCACATTTGCCTTATCTGGAGGCTTGCTTTACGTTGTGCTCCAAAACACTTGTCAGGGGACTCCCTGTTAATATAAACTGAAGGATTCCTCATTTAGAGATTACTTTCTAAAACAATGTTCTTAATGATGTGTCTTGGGTTTCCTATTTTGGAGTTAACTGGGTGTCTTAGTTACTTTCTCATCACTGAGACACAATACCCAACACCCATGATTTAAGGAAGGAGAGGTTTATTTTGGCTCACAGTTTGTAGAAGTTTCAGTCCTAAGTTAGCTGGTTTAAGGCAGGGTGGCATGTGTGCATAGAGAAGATAGATAGATAGATAGATAGATAGATAGATAGATAGATAGATAGACTTAAGCCTACTGAGTAAGAAGCCCAAGGTTATGTTTACCAACCCCACATCCCAAAAAGGATAAAACTTTGTATTTCATTATAAAACTGAGTGTTAGCTGGGCATGGTGGAGCATACCTGTAATTCTAGCATTTGGGAGGCTGAAACAGTAGAATCACTGCAAATTCAAATCAAAGCCTGGGCTACATAGTGACTTCAGGGCCAGCCTGAATTACATACTAAGACCCTTCCTCAAAAAAAAAAAAACCTGAGCTTTCCCAAACTCAAGAGCATCATGCTGTCTATTGTCACAAAGTGAAAAAATAGCTCCCTAGAATACCACAGAGGAAATATGGACAAATCTCCCCTTGTAATTATAGCCCAGCAAAGACCGAATCTGGCCAGGTATGCTAAGCTGCAAAAGATCTCAAGACAGACAACTCGTATATTTTTAATAGCAAAGTCATCTGACCTTTAGGATCCATTACAATATTTACATACTAGAGGATTAGCCTCAAACAGAAATGAAATTTCCACATTGTTTACTTTGATTGAAATGGTGCCTGTAATCTGACTTGGACAACCAGAGGTGGGTGTGTCACTACCACCATTGTCCTTTCCTGCCACCACCACCTGGAAGTACTCAGGAGGATAGAGCATGTGTCTACAAGGCATTGCCAGGCTTCTGTGCACCCAAGGACACCTCTGTCAGCCCTTTTCGCCTCCAGTGATCTCAGAGCATCAATGAGATGAACAATAGCTCCCCTCTACAAAGAGAAAAGGCAGCCTTGTGTTTAGTGCCTGTAACTCTAAGGAGTCAAAGTAGAAAAGACAGCAAGAGAAGCACATTGGTGAGCAGGTCACAGAGGAATAAAACCAATTTTCTTTTCAAAGAAACTTTAACATTTTGGAAAAGTCTGGGTATTCACACTGGTTATGAAATCACCAAACTGATTTCCACCTGGCATATTGTTGAAATAAGGGATTGCACAGAGAACAATTACATTAAGGATATATAACTTATAGCATTTTTTATAATGGTCACTCGAGGTGCTAAATACAAAGAAAGTACAGGAAATCTGTCCACACACTAAAGACCTAGAGAATCCAGCCAAGGGCCTGGATCCCACAGCAATGTCCTGCATGAGTTCAGCTGTAAACCCAGAGCCCATGACAATGCCTCCTCCCACGAGTCCACCTGGAGGCCTAGAGCCCACGACAATACTCATGCAAGTCTGTTTCACGGTTCTGTGCTGGGAAGGCCCAAAGGTCAGTGGTGGAAGTCTATGCCAGCAGGATGATGAATCTGTGCCAGCAGGCTAAGAGTTCTGCACTGGAGCCAGGAAGCAACACTCAAAGTAAGATCCAGAGCTCCCCAGAAAAGTACCACAGCCATCCTCAGCGACAATGAGGTCCCAAACCCCTCCAACGATGAGAACAGCCAAGTTCATATCAGGAAGCCAGCGTGACAAGCTTCTCCTGGAGATGAAACAGCACACATCTTCCCCTCTGGAGCTAGGAAGCAATGTTCAAAGTAAGGACCAGAGCTCCCCCAAAGTGAACCATAGCCATTCCCAGTGACAAGGTCCAGAGTTCCTTCAATGATAACAGCCGAATTCATATCAGGGAAGCCAGAATGACAAGCTCCTCCAGGAGAACCAACAGCTCTAAAAGAACCAACAACTCCAAACAGCAACAACACTTAGGGGAACCCACAATGCTACTCTTCCTCTCCAGGTCTCCTTTTTACGCTGGCAACTTTCCTTAAGTGGGCCATCTGTACTCAGCACCATGCTGATTCAGTTCAGCTGGTGTTAAATTGACCACCAGTTTTTAATCCACCACACATATGTTTATATTTTGATTTGTCTTTGCAATTTTTACCAGTACATGTTTGCAATAGATACTGATTACATTCATTGTGGAGGGTTGCTAAATGTACATAACACATCTCAGTACTTTATTATCCCTTCCCCTCCTCTCCCTCCACCTCTCCCTCCAGTCCTTCGTCCCCTTCCCTTTTAAAAAAGTTCTATGTTTATTTTAAAATATACTTCTTTGTTTTCTTTCTTATTATCCTTGAATTAGAAACAGAAAAAGAACTCATTCAAGTGCAGCATCTGGGCTTCAAAAACCAGGGTAATTTCCAGTTATGTTTAGGGCTTCCTTTCTTGCCCAGTTTGAACCTTTGAGCTTAATATGAAAAGGAATATGAAAGAAGTATTTACATCCAAGTGAATTCATAGAATCCATTCCTACTGTCCAAAACCCCTAGGCAGGCCAGCCTCTGTGACTATCATGCACATCTTGCTTCTGTGTTCTATCCTTTCATTATTAGTTCCATTTGTTCCTGTCATTTACTGCTTATGCTGAAAGTCTGTCCATGAATACATTTCTATATCATCTCTTGAGACTAAGATCAACTTAAATTATTTGGAGCTCTTCCTGGGTGCATTTGCATCTTCCTTTTTGGGCCACAATGCATCTCATAGGTCAACTGCTACGTTCTGAATGTTTGAGTGTTAGAACTGAATCCCCAGTGACTATTAAGATGTGGGCTCCTTAGGAGGTGGTTATGAGGAAATGTGATTAGTGTTCCTATAAAAAAGATGCAAAGGCGCTTCCTGGCCTCCCATCATGTGAGTCTACAGCAATGTATCATGTGTGTGGCAGAGAGCAAACCCTTTTCAGACACTTGATGTGGGACTTTTTATCCTCCAAAACTATACGTAATACATTTCTCCTGTTGACAAATTATTCAAGTCTAATGTGGTGGTGGTGAACCCATGGCATGCATGCTGCAGCAGGTTTGCCGTCACTGACCTAAAGTATCTTGTTGTAGCACCCTGAACAGGTTAAGACACCAACCTTTGCAAACTTCTATGAATAATAGCTAGCATATACCGAGCATCATAAATGAGGCACTATGCTAAGTGCTTTAGGGAGATTATCTTGCAGAACACATGATCCTATGCAGCAGGATTTTACAGATGTAGAAACCAAGGTGTAGAGAAGTGAAATAGCTATCCTGATGTGCTTTTGTATACATACATGTCCAAGAGTACTACTCTCACCAGCATATTGGTGTGTATGCCTCAAAGTTTTTCTTCCATATTTTATTGCAAAAAAAATGTTAGTCATATAAAGAAGTTAAAAGAGTATTAGGTAGTGGACCCCATGTACCCACTACCTATGTATTTCATTTTATTATGCTTTGTCTTATTTATTACATATCTATCATTAATCTATCTTTTACCCTTCAGCTTAAAGGAAATTCAGCACTGCATTTTCACCCCCCACTTTTTAAGCATGAATATCATTAACTTGCTTCTCAAATTCTAGTGCTAGAAGGAAATATTGGAATGAAAAGAACAATCAAGCTGTGCCCTCTGTAAACTAGTATTAACTAATAAGTATACATGCCATTTGTTTAAAATAGTGCATAAAAAAATTTAAAGGGACTCTTCTTCAATATATGGTACCTTCCAAAGTCACACGATAGCATTCAGCATTCTTGGGACCTTATTTCTACTGAGATGCAGAGAAACAACACCCCATTAGTAGGCATACAAATAAAGGACGGGCACACACCTATAAGCTCCAAGTTCATTCCAGGAGGCATTTCCGTGTCACAAAATCATCAGACAGAGTTACTGGGGTGTCTCGGATTTAAATAAGAGGCACAGAAATGTAGCATAAGGGGCGTCTGGGGAGGACACCAGTGAGTAGGAAAGAAGCCAGCAGTAAGCTGGCAACCTTAGGGAAAATCAAGAATCTGTCTTGGGAAAATGAGCTCTAGCCAGACCATTCTGAATCATATCACACTGATATTTACTTCTCCAAATGGCTTCATAAGAAAGCAAAACATCAATTTTACATGACTGATATTTAACTTTCCAATAAGACATCAAGCTTGGTTTAATTACAATCTGATTTAATTTTTAAAGACAGCAATATTTCATTTTGGAAAAAGTCATATAAGAAAGACAAGCAAAGTTCCTCCTGAAATTTAATTCATCTCAAAATTCAAATGTATGACTAAAATAGTTGAGATACATTTTCAATATACAGTTTTTATTGCTGAGAACAATACACTAAAGAGTCTTAGCACAAAGCATTATCCAAAACACTTAAGGAAGGCAAAACTTTTCTGTGAATCATGAAAAGCAATTAAAAGAAATACAAAAGCCTAAAGATTGAGCTTATTTTCATAGCCATAGTGTTAAGAAGCCATAGTTTCCTGTATTGAAAACCACTAACACATCACTGTGGAGTTTAAGGATGGAACCATCTCTACAGTGATGAACAGACAGGTGGTTTCCACATAGGGTATCAGGTTTAGCAAACAGAAATACAGTATACTCAATTAAATGTGAATTTCACATAAACTTGGTCAAATTATTTCTATAAGTATTCCCCAAATATTACATGGCACATATTTATACTATATATATTTAATATCTATTTACACTATACATATTTATATTAAATATGTGCATATAATTTATCTGAAATTCAAGTTTAACTGGGTGTCTGCATTTCCTCTACCAATCCTGTTTCTGGAAGGAGTTTGGAGGACCTACAAGAAAGTCAAACAGTTAAAAATCTCTCCCTATGAGGATTTAATTTTTCCTATTGATGGATTCATCTTTGACAATCTAAGCATTGGCATCTTCCTGATGTGAGGAATGAAACACTAAAATTGAGAATCCTCTAGTCAATCCTTAAAAGTAAAATGCAATTCTATATGTTCTGACATGGAATTTTCCCCAAAATAGATTACTAAGTGAAAAAAGGAAAACTCAGAAATCCATGTACATTGGGTCATAAGAATTATCTCTGGGGATGGGGCTGCATGGGTTGGGACGGTGATCAGAAGCCCGTACTTTGTACGTCTTGAATTATTTGTCGGGTGCCTATATTATCAATTCAAAGACAAATAAGTTTAAATAAACAGTCAAAGAAGAAATAAAAAATATTCCTGCCCAAGTAACAAAACCTCAAACTGCATAGTGATGAGTTAGCATCTTTTAAAATGGGAAACTATGGTTTCTTAAATATCATGGCTATGAAAATAACCTAAAACTTCAGACTTCAATATATCTTTTAATTGCTTTTCACAATCTGCATAAAAGTTTTACCTTCCTTAATTGTTTTAGATAACACTTTAAGCTAAAGAGTCTTTAGCATATTTTCCTCAGCAATAAAAAACTGTAATGTATTGAAAATGTATCTCAAATAATATAATCATACATTTGAACCTTGAGTAGAATTAAATTTCAGGAGGAACTTTACTTGTCTTTCTTACATGACTTTTTCCAAAATGAAGTCTTGATGTCTAAAAAATTAAATCAGATTGCAACTAAATGAAGTTCGATGTCTTATTGGAATGTTAAATAACAATCATATAAAATTCATGTTTTGAGACTTCTGGGAAGATGGTGGAGTGGTAAACAGCAGTGAAACAGCCTCTCTGAGATTTGCTCTACAGATGCAGGAATACAGCAATGTGAGGAAGACAAGGAGGGAAGTGTGTCCCCAGGACCAAGCAAGGAACTGAAGTGGAAATTGAAGCCCATGAGGAAACTGAAGAGAGAGACATCAGTGCAAAAGATGGTGGCAAGCAACACTTTCTCTCTGATCCCTGATTCACTGTGGGGGGAGGGAGGAGTGGGAACTCAACCCTGAAAATGAGCATGGGTATACGCAACCCCAGTGGCCTCCACAGAGAAATACACCATTGAAATGTAGCAGTGGACAAAACAGACTGCAGTGGCTGGTGAGTTATTCAGGTTCAGACACCCCCAGGAGAGGGCGATTGGCTGGTAGCCATTTTGGAGAGGGACTAACTGAGCTCGAAATTCAGAACAGCTGTGGACTGGCTCCATTTAGCAACTCCCAGTGTCAAGATGAGATTGAACTGAGTTCCAGTCATCAGGAGGTTAAGGAGCCAAGTTCAAGCTGGCAGGGAGCCAAGTGCAAGCTAGCAGGAGGTACACACAGTGCTGCAGTCTAAAGAAATTGGGTTCCAGCCTCATAGCCAGAAACCAGCCTGAATTTCAGTAGAACTAAAGGTGAAAGCTTGCTGGGATTGTCCACTACCCCACCATAAATCTATAGCTTGCTTGCTTGGATTAATCAACTTGGATCTGGGCTCTGTCTATCCACTGTGTCTACCAGCAACAGCAGAGACACACCCTGAAGTGGACATTTTCTTCTTCTTTTTTTTTCTTTTTTTTTTTTTTTTTGGTTTCTGCTTGATTATTTGTTCTTGTTTTTACATGACTGTGAACATTGTTTCTAGTTTGTTGTTGTCATTGTTCTGTTCTGTTCTTGTTTTTATTTCTTTCCTTCCTAGCTTCATTATCAGTTTCACAAAGTTTGAGTAATACTCCTTTGTCCTCCAGCCTTGCTTCTAATCTCTTCTTCTTCTTCTAGTTCTCTGTTTTTCTCCTAAATCCCTTTTAAATTTTCTCTCCTAAGGGTAAAATCACCATATTGAGAGTATATTTACTATGTACAATTTTCTGGTTTGTTTTAGAGTTTGTTGTATAACCATAAATACAGTTCACAGATTAAAGGTGGCAAGCTGATAATTACCAGTTTGTCATTTTCTAGGCTGTTTGATGCTATTGTTATGCTGATTATACTACCTTAGCCAAGGTGACATAATTTTTCTAATCAGTCATTCTTCCTGGCATGCCAAGACTGAGATTACCTAACGGTCATAAATAGTACTATAGGCCAATGCCAAAGAACAAGGGGTTAGGTCAAATAAGCAACAACTTCTCATTCCCAATAAATTTAAGAGGTAGGATCTTACAACAGACTCAAAACCCAAAAGTCAGCTGTACCTGGAGGACATCTCTGACAAGCAGTCATTCCTTAAGGGTTCTAAATGCTAGTAATAAAGCTACCTGCCATAAGCAACTTATAAGCATCAACCTAGGAATTAAACTAAAAAAAATAGAAAATTAGAAGACACTTAACCAAGATGCAATCCCAGACTTTCAGCTCACCAAAGGCAAACCTAGGGGGCAATAAGGAAGAGCAATTTGAAAGACACTGTTTTCATTACTTTTTTTTATTGCTGAGACAAAATACCCAATACCCAAGAGTTAAGGGATGAAGGTTTATTTAGTTCACAGTTTATAGAAAGTTTAATCCATAATCAGCTGACTCCAAGACAGGTTGGCATGGCAGACAGGTATTGCACAGGAGAAAGAGTTCATGGTGAGCAGAAGGTAGCAAAGCAACAAGGGATGACCTCAGCTTTTTCTATTCTTTACATTTAATCCAGGCTACTTAGGGCAGGTAGTACTCACACCCTTAGTTCTAGTGCCCTTGATCTTAGCATTGCATTATGAATCAATCCCAGCATCATACAATCTAGATCAAGCCACCTCTGAAAAAGCCCCACCCATGACCACATGAGGTTTTGAGGGGACATCTAAACACAAACCATAAAAGCTACCCACCTGGACTTTCTGGAGTGGTAATAGCAGAAGTAGCAAAGGAGATGAATGAGGCTCTAGAAAAAATTAAAACAGAAATAATTTCTCAGATTACTACAGTGATGATGACCACTATGAGAAACACAGTTGGTCTTTCAAAATGGAATTCATGAAAAAATTCAAGCAGATATGCAGGAAATTTAAAATTCCATTGGAAGTATATGTAGCAAAATGAGCCAATGTGAGGACAGAATTTCAGATACAGAAGACAGGACTGAAGTTAGCAATCATGAAAAGAAAGATTTCTTAAAAATACAAGGGACCACCAAAGTAAATCCAACAACTGCTAGATGATGCAAAGAATAATAACATAAAATTGATCAGAGACAATGAAAAAGTAGGAGATAGCACAAACAATGTAAAAAAATTGTTTGAAAAAGTAATGATAGAAAACTTCTCAAGCATGGAAAAAGAATTTAACATGTAGATAAATTAGGCATATAGAATGTCAATTAGTCATGATCAAGAAAAAAAAATCAAGGCATATAATAGTCAAAATTCCAGAAATTCAAAACAAGAACAGAATATTAAAAGCTATTAAAGAAAATAAATAAAACACCTGTAAAGGAAAGCTCATTGGAATCACATGACATGCTTCTCAGCACAAGCCCTCAAGTCAAGGAAAGCTTGAAGTATTTCAAACTCTAAAGGAAAACAACCTCCAACCCAAATTGATGTACCCCACAAAACTATCTTTCAAAATTGATGGAGAAATAAGATATTTCAATGACAAAGAACACCTGAAGAAGTTCATGACCACCAAACCAGCTCTGCAAAATGTTCTGAAGGACATTCTAGAAAGAGATAATGAAGACAACCCCAGGAACCCCAGCAGAATTAATCTACCAGGCAAGGCAAGTAATAAACAGAGGAACCAACAAGAAGATAACATAACAAGGATAAATAAATACTTATCAATTATAACCATCAATGTAAACAGTCTCAACTCACCAATCAAAAGAAACAGACTGGCAGAATGGATCAAGAAGCAAGATCCAGGGCTGGTGATTTAGCTCAGTGGCATAAGCGCCTGCCTGGCAAGCATGAGGTCTTGAGTTCGATCCCCAGTACCAAAAAAATAAATGAATAAATAAAAGAAGCAAGATCCAGCAATATTTTGCATACAAGAAGCACATTTCATTGTTTTCAATTCTTGAACTGAAAAATAGAAAACATACTGCATGCAACAGGAAGCAGAAAAAAAGCAGGGATAACTATTCTATTTGCAGACAAAGTGGATTTCAAGCCAAGACTGATTAAGAGAGACAAAGAAAGTTACTACATCCTTGTAGAGGGAACAATCCAAAAATAAGAGATAACAATCATAAATATATGTGCAACAAATACCATGTCACCCAATTACATAAAGCAAATATTAATGGACATGAAAAATCAAATAAGTACTAATACAATCATAATGGGGAACTTCAATAACCCACTGTCACAAATAGACGTATCAACCAGACAAAAAAAATCAACAAAGAAGTATCAGAAATGAACCAAATTTTTGAACAAACAGACTTAGTACATGTCTACAGTGTTCCATTTCACAACATCAGAATGCACATTTTTCTCAGCAGCACATGGGACATTCTCCAAAGTAGAGCACCTACTAGCTCATAGAGCATTGTTACTGAATGCAAAGGAATTGAAATTATCCCATGCTTATCAGACCATTGTGCAATGAAATTGGAAATCACTAGCAAAAGAAACCACAAATATTTCATAAACAATTTTGGGCAGGGAGGCTCTAACCAGAAGACAACCTAGCCTGCCTTCCTGGTGAGTGTGCGTGACCAGCATGGACTCCAGGAGAAAGAGATGTGCCTCTCATAGGCCTACTGGCTCGTAGGCTAAGTATCAAGAACTCCCCTCCTCCCCAGCGACCTGCTGGTTCAGAAGACTGGCTAAGTTGACAGCAACTATGGTACATAAAGCAACTAAATGCTTGTATTGTTCAGTTGATTTTGTAGGTCTGGAGCCAGCAGTCTGAGCATCTCTTGGAAAGATGATAGTATGCAATGTAGCAAATATGGGAGATTCTCCTCTGTCTTGTCTTTAAGGTCCAATATTGTTCTCATTGTTTGGCTTTATTCTGATTATTTTTTTTGCTTTATTTCATACTCTGCTTTTATTGGTTGTATTGCATTTTGTTTTTGGTTTGATTTTACTATACCTGATGGAATGGTCAACTATTCTGAAAGTAACAAGATATACTGTAGTAGCTATTGTTTTCCTAGTATCTTTCTTTGAAGTTCTGTACCAGTTCTACTGCTTTGTTTTGGTTGACTTTATTCTGTTATGTTTTGTTGGATTTTAGCATCTTTAAAGTAAAAAAAATTCATAAACACATGGAAATTAAATAACACCTTCCTAAAGAACCAATGGGTCACAGATGAAATTAAAGAAGAAATTATACATTTTCTACAATTAAACAATAATGCCAATACAACATACCAGAATGTAGGGGATGCAATGAAGCAATCCAACAGGAGAAATATATAATGGTTAATTCCCATATCAGAAAAACAGAGTGCTGGACCTCAAGTATTTAGGAAAAGAAGGGCAAGTCAAGCTCACGGAGGAAATTATAAAGATCAGAGCAGAAATTAATGCATTGAAGACTAAGAAAACAATACAAAGAATCAGCGAATCAAAGAATTTGTTCTTTGAAAGATTAAATAAAATTGACAAACTCTTAGCCAACCTTGTGAAAAAAAGGAAAGAAAAAACTCAAATCCATGCAATTAGAAATGAAAAGGGTAAAATCACAACAGATAATTCAGAAATCCAGAAGATCATCAATACCTACATTGAGAACCTGTATTCTAATCAAACAGAAAACACAGAAGAAATGGACAGATTCCTACATACATATGAATTACCAAACCTGAATCAAGAAGATATAAATATTCTAAATAGGCTGGGCATAGTGGCACATGCCTTTAATCCCAGCACTCGGGAGGCTGAGGTAGGAGGATTGTTGTGAGTTTGAGACCAGCCTACAAAGTGAGTTCAAGGCCAGCCTGAACTGCATAGTGAGACCCTGTCTCAAAAACTAGGGCCAGGGATTTAGATCAGTGGCGTAAGCCCCTGCTTGGCAAGCACGAGGTTGTGAGTTTGAGCCCCATATAAAAAAAAGAAAAAGAAAAGTTCTAAATGAGTCCCCAGTAATTTTTTTTATGGCCTTGCACTCACGTTGTAGCCCAGCCAGCCTCAAACTCACAATGCTCCTCCTACCTCAGTCTCCTGAGTGCTGGGATTAAAGGCATGCTCCACCACGCCTGGCTTGAGTCCCCAGTATTAATCAACGTAATTGAAGATGTAATTAAAGACTTACCAACAAAGAAAAGCTGATTTCTACAAGAAATTTAGAGAAGACCCAATG